>NCTC01003821.1:17500-19608 GCA_002319775.1 Fagopyrum tataricum | reverse complement strand
AAAAGTTCCGGGATTATCTTCCAATGCCATCAATTGAGGCGTCCTGACAAGGCCGTGACAAAGGCCGTGACAAGGCCGTGACAAGGCCAGCGCAAGACAAGGCCGCGGCAAGCTCCTGACAAGGCCATGACATGGGAAGCGCGTCGGGCATGGCTAGGCCATGACAAGGGCAGCGTCGGCCATGACAAGGCCATGACAAGGTCAGCGCGGCCACTCTCGGCCATGACAAGGCCAGCGTCGGGCATGACAAGGCCAGCGTCGGGGGCCATGACAAGGAGCGTCGGGCATGACAAGGCCATGACAAGGTTAGCGTCGGCCATGACAAGGCAGCGTCGGGCCATGACAAGGCCATGACAAGGTCTCGGCCATGACAAGGCCAGCGTCGGGCATGACAAGGCCATGACAAAGCGTCGGCCATCCATGACAAGGCCAGCGTCGGCAGCCATGACAAGGCCAGCCATGACAACATGACAAGCCATGACAAGTCAGCGTCGGCCATGACAAGGCCAGCGTCGGGCATTCTCGGCATGACAAGGCCAGCGGGCAGTCTCGGCCATGACAGGCCAGCGTCGGGCATTCTCGGCCATGACAAGGCCAGCGTCGGGCAGTCTCGGCCATGACAGGCCAGGCATGACAAGGCCAGCGTCGGGCATGACAAGGCCAAGCATCTCGGGCATGACAAGGCCATGACAAGGTCAGCGTCGGCCACTCTCGGCCATGACAAGGCCAGCGTCGGGCATGGGCCATCAGCGTCGGGCATGACAAGGCCATGACCAGCGTCGGGGCATGACAAGGCCAGCGTCTCGGCCATGACAAGCCAATCATGACAAGGCCAGGGCCATGACAAGGCCAGCGTCGGCCAGGCCATCAGCGTCGGGGCCATGACAAGGCCACATCAGCATGACAAGGCCATCGGGCATTCTCGGCCATGACAAGGCCAGGCATGGGCCATGACAGGCCAGCGTCGGGTCGGCCATGACAAGGCATCAGGCCATGACAAGCCACATCGGCCATGACAAGGCCAGCGTCGGGCCATGACAAGCCAGCGGCCATGACAAGTCATGACAAGGCCATGACAGGCCAGCGTCGGGGCCATGACAAGGCCAGCGTCGGGCATGCGGCCATGACAAGGCCAGCGTACGGCCATGACAAGGCCAGCGTCGGGCAGGCCATGACAAGGCCATGTTGACAAGGCCAGCGTCGGGCAGTCTCGGCCATGACAAGGGTCGGCCATGACAAGGCCAGCGTGGGGCCATGACAAGGCCAGCGTCGGGCATCATGACAAGGCCATGACAAGGTCAAGGCCATGACAAGGCCACATCATGACAAGGCCACATGACAAGGCCAGCGTGGGCCATGGCCAGCGTCGGCATGACAAGGCCATGACAAGGTCAGCGTCGGCCAGCCATGACAAGGCCAGCGTCGGGCATGACAAGGCCATGACAATCAACTCGGCCATGACAAGGCCAGCGTCGGGCCATGACAAGGCCAGCGTCGGGCATCCATGACAACAGCGTCGGGCATCTCGGCCATGACAAGGCCAGCGGCCATGACAAGGTTCGGCCATGACAAGGCCAGCGTCGGCATCGGCCATGACAAGGCCACATGACAAGGCCAGCGTCGGGCATCGGCCATGACAAGGCCAAGGGCATCGGCCATGACAAGGTCAGCGTCGGTCATGACAAGGCCAGCGTCGGGCATGACAAGGCCATGACAAGGCCATCATTCATGACAAGGCCACACATGACAAGGCCACATGACAAGGCCATGACAAGCCATGACAAGGCCAGCATCATGACATGGGCCAGCAAGGCCATAGCGTCGGGCATGACAAGGCCATCATGGCCATGACAAGGCAGCGTTCTCGGCCATGACAAGGCCAGCGTGGCAGGCCATGACAAGGCCAGCGTCGGCATGACAAGGCCATGACAAGGTTCGGCCATGACAGGGCAGCATTCTCGGCCATGACAAGGCAGCGTCGGGCATGACAAGGCCAGCGTCGGGCATCGGCCATGACAGGCCACATGGGCCATGACAAGGTCATCGGTCGGCCATGACAAGGCCAGCGTCGGGCAGTCTCGGCCATGACAAGGCCAGCGTCGGGCAAT
>NCTC01003820.1:12500-15000 GCA_002319775.1 Fagopyrum tataricum | reverse complement strand
CATGCCGACCGACGCTGGCCTTGTCATGGCCGAGACTGCCCGACGCTGGCCTTGTCATGGCCTTGTCATGCCCGACGCTGGCCTTGTCATGGCCGAGATGCCGACGCTGGACCTTGTCCATGGCCTTGTCATGCCCGACGCTGGCCTTGTCATGGCCGGCAGACTGCCCGACGCTGCCTTTCCATGCCCGACGCTGGCCTTGTCATGGCCGAGACTGCCCGACGCTGGCCTTGTCATGGCCGACGCTGCCTTGTCATGGCCTTGTCATGCCCGACGCTGGCCTTGTCATGGCCGACGACATGCCCGACGCTGCCCTGCCTCCATGCCGACGCTGCCGCTCCTTCGGTCCACCTGCCTTGTCATGCCCGACGCTGGCCTTGTCATGGCCCGACGCTGGCCTTGTCATGGCGACGGACCTTGTTCATGCCGACGCTGGCCTTGTCATGGCCGAGAGTGCGCCGACGCCTGACCCTTGTCATGGGCCTTGTCATGCCCGACGCTGGCCTTGTCATGGCCGACGACTGGCCTTGTCATGCCCCGACGCTGGCCTTGTCATGGCCGAGACTGCCGACGCTGGCCTTGTCATGCGACCTTGTCATGGCCTTGTCATGCCCGACGCTGGCCTTGTCATGGCCGAGAGTGGCCCGACGCTGCCTTGTCATGGCCTGTGTCATGGCCTTGTCATGCCGCTGCCGACGCTGGCCTTGTCATGGCCGACGCTGGCCTTTCATGGCCGAGACTGCCCGACGCTGGCCTTGTCATGGCCGCATGCCCGACGCTGGCCTTGTCATGGCCGAGATGCCGACGCTGCCTTGTCATGCGCTGGCCTTGTCATGCCCGACGCTGGCCTTGTCATGGCCGAGACTGCCGACGCTGGCCTTGTCATGCCGAGCCCGACGCTGGCCTTGTCATGGCCTTGTCATGCCCGACGCTGCCTTGTCATGGCCGAGAGTGGCCGCGACGCTGGCCTTGTCATGGCCCGTCATGGCTTGTCATGCCCGACGCTGGCCTTGTCATGGCCGAGATGCCGACGCTGGCCTTGTCATGGCCGCACCCGCTGCCTTGTCATGGCCGAGATGCCCGACGCTGGCCTTGTCATGGCCGAGACTGCCCGACGCTGGCCTTGTCATGGCCCGACGCTGGCCTTGTCATGGCCTTGTCATGGCCGACGACTGGCCTTGTCATGGCCGACTGCTGGCCTTGTCATGGCCGAGAATGCCCGACGCTGGCCTTGTCATGGCCGAGACTGCCGACGCTGCCTTGTCATGGCCTAGTCATGCCCGACGCTGGCCTTGTCATGGCCGAGATGCCCGACGCTGGCCTTGTCATGGCATGCCCGACGCTGGCCTTGTCATGGCCTGAGAATGCCCGACGCTGGCCTTGTCATGGCCGGACCGACTGCCCGACGGCTGGCCTTGTCATGGCCGACGCTGGCCTATGTGCATGCCGACGCTGGCCTTGTCATGGCCGAGATGCCCGACGCTGACCTTGTCATGGCCTTGTCATGCCGACGCTGGCCTTGTCATGGCCGAGATGGCCGACGCTGCCTTGTCATGGCCTTGTCATGCCCGACGCTGGCCTTGTCATGGCCGGATGACGCTGGCCTTGTCATGGCGAGTGCCGACGCTGCCTTGTCATGGCCTTGATCATGCCGCGACGCTGGCCTTGTCATGGCCGTTGTCATGGCCCGACGCTGGCCTTGTCATGGCCTTGTCATGCCGACGCTGCCTTGTTCATGGCCTTGTCATGCCCGACGCTGGCCTTGTCATGGCCGACGGCCGTCATGGCCCGACGCTGGCTTGTCATGCGGATGGCCTTTGTGCGAGATGGCGCTTGATGCGAGATGCCGACGCTGCTTGTCATGGCCGACGCTGACCTTGTCATGGCCTTGTCATGGCTTGTCATGCCGACGCTGGCCTTGTCATGGCCGAGATGCCCGACGCTGGCTTGTCATGGCGAGGTGCCGACGCTGACCTTGTCATGGCCTTGTCATGCCGACGCTGGCCTTGTCATGGCCGACGCTGACCTTGTCATGGCCTTGTCATGCCTTGTCATGCCCGACGCTGGCCTTGTCATGGCCGACGCTAACCTTGTCATGGCCTTGTCATGCCCGACGCTGGCCTTGTCATGGCCGAGAATGCCGACGCTGGCCTTGTCATGCCCGACGCTGGCCTTGTCATGGCCGAGAGTGGCCGGCGCTGACCTTGTCATGGCCTTGTCATGGCCGACGCTGGCCTTGTCATGGCCTAGCCATGCCCGACGCGCTTCCCATGTCATGGCCTTGTCAGGAGCTTGCCGCGGCCTTGTCTTACCGCGCTGGCCTTGTCACGGCCTTGTCACGGCCTTGTCACGGCCTTGTCAGGACGCCTCAATTGATGGCATTGGAAGATAATCCCGGAACTTTTTCTTCCAAGCTGGATTTGTTTTGCATAGCAATGTTCCTCACATGTTATGTGACCCCTAGAAGAAAACCCCATGCCAATGGGTGCCCCGAAGATCG
>NCTC01003820.1:0-2500 GCA_002319775.1 Fagopyrum tataricum | reverse complement strand
CTGGCCTTGTCATGCCCGACGCTGGCCTTGTCATGGCCTTGTCATGCCCGACGCTGGCCTTGTCATGGCCGAGAGTGGCCGACGCTGACCTTGTCATGGCCTTGTCATGCCCGACGCTGGCCTTGTCATGGCCTGCCCGACATGGCCGATGGCCTTGTCATGGCCGAGATGCCGACGCTGGCCTTGTCATGGCCGATGTCAATGGCCGCCCGACGCTGGCCTTGTCATTGCCCGACGCTGGCCTTGTCATGGCCTTGATCTGGCCTTGTCATTTCTTGTCATTTTGTCATGGCCTGCCCGAATGGCCCGACGCTGACCATGGCCTTGTCATGCCCGACGCTGGCCTTGTCATGGCCCGTGCCGATGTCATGAATGCCCGACGCTTGGCCGAGCCGACGCTGACCTTGTCATGGCCTTGTCATGTCATGCCCGACGCTTGTCATGGCCGAGAATGCCGACGGCCTTGTCATTGGCCTTTGGCCTTGTCATGGCCGAAGTCATGGCCGAGAATGCCCGACGCTGGCCGTCCCTGCCCGAAATTGTCATTGCCCGACGCTGGCCTTGTCATGGCCGACATCCGACGCTGGCCTGTTATGGCCTTGGCCTTGTCATGCCGACATTGGCCGACGCTGGCCTTGTCGCCGAGAGACCTTGTCATGGCCTTGTCATGCCGATGGCCTTGTCATGGCCTTGTCATGCCCGACGCTGGCCTTGTCATGGCCGAGAGTGGCCGACGCTGACCTTGTCATGGCCTTGTCATCCGACGCTGGCCTTGTCATGCCCGACGCTGGCCTTGTCATGCCCGACGCTGGCTTGTCATGGCCGCCCGACGCTGGCCTTGTCATTGCCGACGCTGGCCTTGTCATGGCCGAGACGCTGGCCTTGTCATGGCGAGAATGCCCGACGCTGGCCTTGTCATTGACCTTGTCATGGCCTTGTCATGGCCTTGTCATGGCCTTGTCATTGGCCTTGTGAATAAAATGGCCTTGTCATGCCCGAAACTTGTCATGGCCTTGGCCGACGCTGGCCTTGTCATGGCCGACGCTAACCTTGTCATGGCCTTGTCATGCCCGACGCTGGCCTTGTCATGGCCGAGAATGCCCGATGGCCTTGTCATGCCCGATGTCATGGCCCGGCGCTGATGTCATGGCCTTGTCATGGCCGACGCTGGCCTTGTCATGGCCTAGCCATGCCCGACGCGCTTCCCATGTCATGGCCTTGTCAGGAGCTTGCCGCGGCCTTGTCTTACCGCGCTGGCCTTGTGCCTTGTCACGGCCTTGTCACGGCCTTGTCAGGACGCCTCAATTGATGGCATTGGAAGATAATCCCGGAACTTTTTCTTCCAAGCTGGATTTGTTTTGCATAGCAATGTTCCTCACATGTTATGTGACCCCTAGAAGAAAACCCCATGCCAATGGGTGCCCCGAAGATCGGGTTGGCCTCGTCATAGAGCCTCCGGGGCTCGTATGTTGGCATTGGAAGATATGCTCGGACATTTTTTCTCCAAAGTGGATTTTTATTGCATATCATTGACCCTCACATGTTATGTGACCCATAGGAAAAAACCCCATGCCAATCGGAGCTCTCATGATGACCCTTTGCCTTGTCCAAAACTCGTCGGTCCGAATTCGGGACTCGTATGATGGCATTGGAAGATATGCTCGGACATTTTTTTCTCCAAAGTGGATTTTCTTTGCATAGCATTGTTCCTAACAAGTTATGTGACCCATAGGAAAAAACCCCATGCCAATCGAGCTCTCACGTGACGGGAAAAAAATATTGAAAATCGTATGATCTGCCTCCAAGGATTAGTATCTCCTATAAGCTGTGGCACGTTTGTCCAAACTGCACTATAGGGGGAAGGGGTCTCTCGATGCCCCCCTGGCGCTTGATGGCATAGTTGGCACCGGGCATTGTCCTCGACAATGCCCGATGCCTACTATGCCATCAAAGCGTCTACCGCCGGTCAGTCGGTGGCGGATGTCTTCGGCGGTGGCGGCGCTCCGGCGCCGGCGCCGGGGCGGAGGCACGCCGGCTGGCCACGGTTGGCATGCGAAAGTCCGGAACGATGGCCCCGAACGAGAAAACGTCCCCCGTCGTCCCTCGAAGCTTTGGAGACAACTAGAGGGAGCCGGTGACGGACTATCGCCCGGTGCCGGAACGTCCGGGTCTTCGCATGCCCGCCTGTCGGAAGGGAAGGGAAGGGGAGGGAAGGGAAAGGTTGGCCCGAACGGATGGTTGGAAACTAGAAAATCTCGACCGACGGCCCCGATCGAAAAACGTCCCCGTCCTGCCATGCCTTGCCGCGCCCGGATGTCTAGCGTCGGTCTCGCACCTTCCACAGTTCCGGGCATATGCGGCATAGCAAAGAGCGAATCGTCCGGGACTGATTATCGGCCGGGTCCGGATGTCCGGGTCTTCTTACGGATGGTTGGAAACTAGAAAATCTCGACCGACGGCCCCGATCGAAAAAACGTCCCCGTCCTGCCATGCCTTTGCC
>NCTC01003819.1:0-19629 GCA_002319775.1 Fagopyrum tataricum | reverse complement strand
GTTACCGTTGTTGTGCTTTATATTGCGTAACCAGATCTACAAGCCTACATGATTTCTTAACCCACCGGACTTTGATATAAACCTAGACAATAACTATCACACAATTTCATTCTTTACACGATGTTCTCACAATTTCATCTTCTTTACAAAACGATGTTCTCTTTGGTGATGTGTTCGTTTTGGCCTTGAACATCTATAGTTAAATCATGAGTGAACTTAGAGAAAATCGGTATTTTAGAGATTTCCTAGATATGTTCCCATGTCACATTCACAAGGTGGTATATCATAAAAAGAAATCATACTCCCACCTCTATTTTAAGGATATGAAATCATTAAAAAATTGAAGCTCAACATCAATGTCATATCAAATATTGGTGATTTATCGTTAAGGAACTAGGCAAAGACATAAGCTCTCCCAATGCATACATAGATTCTGCTCGAGTTGGTCTTCTCTCTTGAAACCTAAATCGTGAGATCTTTAATTATGTAGGTGGGGTTGACCGTCAAACATCCTCTTTTATAATAGGTTGTAAAAACCCATTTCTTTTGATTTGACATACTCTTAGTAAAATGAACATGATATGTTGTCTACTGATTTGACATAATATATCACAATCACGCATGTCGAGAGTAATTGTCTAATGAACTTATGTCACTGTCTTATGTAACGAGACTTTCCATTGTACATACAACTTTGTGCCGAGCTATAGCCGATAGACTATTACAATGTACACATATTATTGACACAAGTTTGTTCAACACGGAAATATCAAACTAGGAACTTAGAAGTCCACTAAACTTCTTTAGTTGCTTTACTAAAGCAAATGAACTCATACTCCATTGTGCATCTGACCAAAAAATGTTTATTTGGAAGATTTTCAAAAAATTCGAATCTTGTTAGGGTATATACATACACTAGTGATTTTAGAATTTCAGGAATCAGAAATCAGTTGACATCATTGTATGCTTCTAATACCCTTGGATGAGTTTCATAATGCAACCCAAAATCTCAAGTATAAACGTAAGTTGTTCAACACTTGAGTTATGTCTCTCTAGATTATGTCTTGGATTGCTTGTGTAACGGCTAGATACATTGACCATGTGCGCTAAATCCGGTCTGATAAGTTAGTTAGGTACATAAGACTACCAATGACTCTTGCGTATTCTAGTTGACACACAACATCCCTTGAGTTCTTTGTCAAGTGAAGATGAGGGTCAACAAGACTCTTCGCAGTCCCACTAAAGTGATTCTTGAATCTTGCAATAATTATCATGTCATCTTAGTTTTGTTGAGACGAGATAAGTCATGTAGAGTGTCTAGTTAATTTTATCCCTACATTGACATATTCCAGTCATAAGTCCTTCATGTCAAACTTTCCAATAAACATAATCTTAGTTTTGTTAATCGTTTCTTTATTGCTGGTCAATTATCAACATGCCATCTACATATAGACACAATATAATGTAATCATTGTCTTTGTAACATCGCATTCATTTATGCTTAATCCATTTGAAATCATTACGTTGTCAAATTTCTCATGCCATTGTTTGGGAGCTTGTTTTAGTTCATATAAGGATTTGACAAGTTTACGCACCTTCTGTTCTTGTCCATGAACGATATACCCCTTGGGTTGTTTCATGTAAATCTTCTCTTCCAAATCTCCGTTCCAATTTTTACATCCATTTGGTATTTCTCTAGGTTTCTTAATATTTGTTATGTTTATCAACATTCTTATAAGTGTAAAAGAAATTAAAACCTTCTTTCTCCTGGAATCCTTGTGCTACAAGCCTAACCTCGATTTATCTATGGAGCCATCAATTTTCAACTTAGCTTTGAAAGTTCATTTGTATTTAAGTGTTTTACACCATTGTGGTAAGTCGACTAACTCTCACATATGATTTAGCATAATGAAGTCAATCTTACTTTTGACTGCTTCATTTAAAGCAAGTGCATATGTTGTAGACATAACATCCATATAATTTTTCTATTCTTTCTCTAAAATGAAAATTGTCATAAACTCGTCTCCAAAAGTTGTCTTTTTTCTCTGTCGGAGTACAAACTCTATTTCTGTATTAGGTATAAATGTTCCTTCGTCTCATTGTTCACGGATATGTTTAGGATATTCTTTATCTTTACACGGAAAAATATTTTCAAAGAATGACACATTCATGATTTTATGATCATATTAGCATGGATATCCATTATTGTTGACTTGTGTATCAGAAATCAATAAGCGTTATAGTTATGTGCACATCCGATTAATATGTAATTAACAGTTAAAAGTCCAATAGTGACCCCTTTCGGGACAATTTTTGCTAGACACCCCACACTTTGAGGTATTTGTACGATGATACTCTACTAACAAAAGTTCATAAGACATTTTTCCTATTAGCTTGTGAGGTCTTTTGTTCATGATGTAATGGGTGGTAAGCAAAACTTTTCCTCACATGAACTAGGCTCATTCAGATTCATGCAACATTGCGTTTAACATTTCTTCAGAGTTCGGTTCTTTCGTTCCGCAACTCCATTGCATCATGGGAATAAGGAGCAATTTTTGATGTATTATCCCATGTTTGATACAAAACACATTAAAGGTTCATCATACTCTCATCCTATATCACTTCAAATAATTTCGATTGTTTTACCAAGTCGGTTTTCTATTTTCCTAACTTGTTTTCTTTGAACCTCTCTAGGGTTTCATCCTTGCTTCTTAGCAAGTAAACATGACAATATTTCATACATTGTGTAAGAAGGTTAGGAATACTTCTTACCGCTTCTGGATTGCATAAACTTTAAATCACACAAAGCAGTGTGTATTACACCTAGAGGTCCAGTTGTTGGCTCCACTAATGGAAAATTTGTTTTTGTGAGTTTTGTATGTACGCAAACTTCACATTTGTTTTTATTTATTTTACACTTAGGTATTAGGTTCAATTTCATAAGTCACTATATACATGCCCTAACCGTTCATGTCAAACATTGAAATACACAACAAATATGTAAAATGCAAACAAACAATATATTTATTGAATTTTGGACGATTGTCATTACATAAGTTTTGACCAATCCATTATTTACATATCACTAGCAAAAATAAAAGCCTCCAAACCCTTTATATGATTTATTGGGATTGGGACATATCAAGATGTGCGTGATTTGTGCCGACCTCTACTTACATTGTTAAGATTGCGTGATGGACCATCTAATCAAGTTTATAGGCCTTTTGTAAAAAATACTATCAAATCCAAATCTAAATGCAAAGAAAATAAAATTAAAAAATAACGCAAATAATATTAACTATCAACATTAAACTCCAAATATTATCAACTTTGAAAATTAATAATACTGATACAAATTATCAATGTATTTAGCAAAAACAATACTACTTGTTTTTTCGCAAAAGTCTAATTCCGGCAATGACGTGACAACTGATTTATTACACCTCATAAGAAAATGACTACCTGTGTAATGAGGATTTTTTTTAAAACTCAAATTATATTCATTTTAATATGTTAAAATCTAATTGAAATTTATACCTATTTTAATTTAATTGTCAAATTACTACCAACTTTTTAGAAGAGTTAATTAGATACTTTTGTTTTAATTTAATTGAAAATTTTTTTAAAAAAGAAAATAACAATTAGCCTCCAATGTTTAAATGATATTTATAATTAATTAGGTAATAATTACATCGAGTTAGAAGTTAGGCGGACAAATCCGATCCTCTTAAACATTACATTTAAAGATCTAGGTGGCAAAACATTACCATGCAAGACTCGTTGCACCTTCCTGATAATCTCAAAGGCATCGAACTCAAGAAAACCAAACGTAGCAAATGCGAACGGAAAAAACACATATTGGTTTTCAATACAAACCCTTTCAAGCTTAGTGAAATTTTTAAGAAGAGTTAATTACCAACTTTTAAGAAGAGTTACTACTACTATAATACATGATTTATTTAGTCTTTTTATGGTGAAAATATAAAAGGATAAAATAGTGATTTTAGTGAAATTTACTATTTAAGTTTTCTCTTGGGTTGAAATGAGTGAGTTAATTATTTTCATTCCAATTTCAAGTCTAACCAAACATGAGGTACAAGTATAACTCATCTTGATTCTTGATTCTTGATTCTTGATTCATGATTCATGATTCCCAAATCCATGAAAATCGTACCAAACAGTCCTAAACACACTATAATAATACCCTCTTAGTTCACCTAGTTGGAAGTTTGAAGAAAATAGAAGAAAATATGTGGGCGCCATTCATAACGGCTTCAGAACCGCCCAAACCCTATCATCACAAATTCTTCCAAACAAATATGCCTCTCCGAATCCTCAATTCCCAACGGTCGATCTTTCACCTCCGCCTTTCACAATGCTGTCAGTCCATTCAACGATTCATTTTCTTCAAATCCACCCATCCAAAATTCCTCTTCCATTTTCGCCTCATGTTCGTGGATTGCTCAATCCTCCGCTCAAAACTCTCCGTAAACGACCGTTCAACTTCAGATGTCAATCCGATCGAGGCCAGGAGGTAATGCCCAATTAATCTAGAAGAAATCTTGTGAATCTCCCCCCCCCCCCCCCCCCCCCCCCCCCAAGTTGGACTTCAAACTGTGACCATGCTGCTTGATTGGTAGAATTGCTTTTTTTGCAGGATTACCTGTTGGACGCTCCTGTGTCTGTGGGTGATGGATTTTCATTCAGTGGAGGTAACCAGTTCAGATTTTTGGAAATATCTTCAGTTGCTTTCAATTTTTCTGGACAGTTAACTACTAAAATTGTTATGAATCATTCGTGAACGAGTTATCTTGATGGAATTATAATGCATCTTTTATAAGTATAGTCAATTATCTGTCGAAAATCGTTGTTGTCATGGTTGTGTTACATGTATAAGAAATTATCTTTGGCAGGGAAAGGATGAACCAGCCAGATTATGTATCCAAAACGGAACACATGATCTTTCAAGGTATCCGTTTAAGGGCATGCACACTGTATGTTTTTATAAATAACAAGTTTGATGGCCTACAACGTTATTGGTGTTTGGATAGCCTAATTATAATGCATTAGTGAAAAAAAATTGTGAACCAAATGGCCCGCATGTATAGTTTAATTTTAAATCTGACAGTGCATGATTGTGTTGTAATGCATGGCATCCGAACAAAGTCAAATTTTCTAGTTGATGCATTACAGGAAAGTATGCAGATGGGTCGAGCCCAGCTGATGACTGGTTCAAGCAAGGAAAGATGGTGAGTGCGGTCTCAATCCCCACAGTTTTATCCAAATCTTGGCTTGTAAATTGGTTCATGCGAAATGTGCTATTTTGTTGAGATAGTCATTTGAACTGGGAATGAACAATAGCAATTATGCTTTGCAAGTACAAAGAAGTGATATATATCTAAATTCAGATACTGTTAAGGGATTAGGGCGAATAAAGCTCAATCAACCTTCATTCTTTCTTTTATCTTCACAGATGTTTTTGCAGTCCTTGCCAAGAGTTGAACTGTTCATTTGAGTCTCAGAAGTCATATCTGTTTGCCGTGTCTTATTATGTGGTTTACTCTTTTATTTTTGTCACAGTGTAATCCCTATTATGTAGTCATTAACAGAAACATCATTTTAATTGAGATGTTATTCAGGTTAAAGCATATGGAGGTCCAGGAGAGCAGGCAAAGGACCCAATCTTTGGGTTAAAAATGGCTATCAGTTCTCAAGTGTGTCTGACGATATCTTTAGGTAAGACAACATATATCCATTTCGCAATCAACATATTTTGTTGAAATTGAGATACTACAATAATTAGCTGAACTCTTCACTCATGCCAATTTTTATCCCTTGATATGTGAGTAGTCATAAATTCAAGCGGATTCCAGGGGCTAGTTTTATTATTGAATGTCCATCTCGTTTTCTTATCATGCAGTTGGTTTTGTGTTGAAAGTGGAAGCACTGATAAGCCTTCAATTGTACTGATTCATGGCTTCCCTTCACAGGTTTACTCTATATGAATTTATCTTTAATCTATAAGGGAACTTGGAATCATACTAAGTTAAAAGATCTGAGTTTCTCTCTTAAAACATAAGTTCCAAAACATTCAAGTAATTAGGTCTATGCTGCTGACAGGCATATTCTTACAGGAAAGTAATTCCAATACTGTCCAAGGATTACCATGTTGTTGCTTTTGATTGGCTAGGTAATAGTTTATATCTTCAGCTGAAATACATTCAAATAAACACGCTTACATCTTGTCTATTTTGTAGACTATACTTGTTTTAATCATGAACATAAAGTATCCGTGTGACTGTCTCTGGGAACTCGTGACATTAATACAATTCTTGATATTTTTTGCAGGATTTGGTTTTTCAGAAAAACCTCAACCCAAGTATGGTTTTGACTATACTATGGAAGGTAATGAATCATTAATCCTCGACTTTGAGTTTACCAATCATCTAGCTCTCTGTTCTGTGTCAGTTGTGCATATGTTGGCTAGAACAAGCTGGATTGAGTCTTCCTTGTATCATGATCTTTGCAGAATATGTAGCATCTTTAGGATCTCTTATAGATGAGCTTGCCATTGACAAGGTCTCACTCGTTGTTCAGGTAGCAAATCACCATGGCAATGATCACCCCACAAATTTTACATCATATAATTAGAAAAAGAAAAAAAAATCCTAAACAAATAGAAAAAGTGACATGTGCATGGTATGCAGGGATACTTTTCACCAGTTGTTGTGAAGTATGCAAGCAATCACCAGGACAAAGTGAATGATCTTGTTCTTCTAAACCCCCCAGTACGGTTACTCTCAAACATATGCTTATTGATGGTCATTGAATTTTCTGTGAAATGTGTTTAGAGGCTTCATTAGATGAACACTAACAGTGTTTTGACCCAATCTTATATAGATGACAGACAAGCATGCCAACTTACCTTCAACTCTGTCCATATTTAGTAACTTTTTGCTCGGTGAGATATTTTCACAGGTATGATCACAGATTTATAGTTTAATATTATATGTTAGAATATGAACTCATTTGGAAATTTCAATCCCATGGGAAAAAACCCTCTATTCAATGATATGTAAGCTATGGTGATCAAGTTTTGGTGCCGCACAAACTGAAATGTTGTTATAAACGGGTCAATATGGTAAATATAACTACCAGTTTATCACCATTCATTCTTTGCAGGATCCTTTAAGGGCCAGTGATAAGGCAATAACCAGTTGTGGACCTTACAAGATGAAAGAAGACGACGCAATGGTTTATAGAAGACCTTATTTGACATCAGGGTCTTCGGGCTTTGCATTGAATGCAATCAGTAGGTCCATGAAAAAGCAGCTCAAGGTTGGAAACACTTCTCTTATCTCGCCTCACAGTTTTCTGATACGTTTGTTCTCTTTTAAAGTAATTCCTATGCCTCGCATGACAGAGTTATGTGGATGAGATGAGGAAGATACTAATGGACAGCAACTGGGGTGTTAAAACGACGGTCTGTTGGGGCCAGCGAGACCGATGGTTAAGCTTTGAAGGTGTAGAAGAATTCTGTAAAGCTTCAAAGCATAAACTGATTGAACTCCCAATGGTAATCAGAAGCTATCAAACAACTTTTGTATTTACAGCTAAAAATTTATCTACATATATTCCATTATTGTTCAGTTTTAGGTTGTCTATTTGTGGGTTAAAAGGTGCCTTACCTTATTCTCTAGAATTGTTAAATCGATACATAGAGTTTTAAGTCCAAATTATCAGAAAAAGAGTTGTTTTGGATTTGCTGAGTTGAATCAAGTCAGTCTAAGGGCCTGTTTGGATGCACTTGCTTTACGGAACAAGTGTTATGAACTATCCTGCATTTTACTGAAAGTGGTGGTTGAATGCATTCTGCTCATTTGACAAACACAACATATAACCACTGCAATTACTAATTTAAGTACATGGTACACTCAGTATTGCATAGTTAAAATCTAAAATAACGATACACCATAAAGCATGACATCCAAACAGACTCTAAGTAACACCAAAACTTGTTTGGATTTGCAGGCTGGCCATCATGTTCAGGAAGATTCTGGGGCTGAGCTTGGAGAAATCCTCACTGGAATCATCAGCAAGCGTCGGCATGCATGACACTTCCTTAGAACTGCTAGCTATGGTCAACCATTCCACTGTTTGAAAGGAAAGAGTGATATTTCTATGATGTATATATAGCAGGCTTACATACAAGAATCGGAATTTTTGGTCATATGTGATCTGGGTGCACAAGTTTGTTATCCTGTATCAGCTGCTTGTTCCTCTTTATCACAATACAAAATCATTGTTAATGTTGTAACCCTGGCAAAAAGCTTTGTTATTTTCAGGTAAGGATAAGTTCAGCATTCGTCAGCAAATCCATGATAAAGATCAGTAAACGAATTTTCCCATCTATGTGGTAATTCTCATTCACTTCTTCTTTTTTCTTCTTATCATGTACCATACACAGCGCCAAGATGCTTTAGATATAACAGGAGCCATCATCTCTACCCACCTGGCATTATCTAGTAGTGTTATCTATCTTATCCCAGTCCAGAAAAACTGATGAACAGACAAAAATGATACAATCATTGAAAAAAGGAGATAAGTTGTGGATTATCTTTACGCAGCACAAGGGGGATTTTTTCAGCACTCATAACAGTATTTTGCCACCATAAAACTTCTTGGCGATTCTCCTGATGAGATAGTCCAAGGTTAACCAATATTGAAGAACTGGTAAAACCGTAAAAGGTAATGCAGATAGAGACACAATAAATCAATTGTTTAACTGTTAGATTTTTGAAGAGCTATATAGAGACCTGTGTACTAGTGTTTTTTCGTCTCTAGCTGTAAGTGGGTGATGGATTACTGGACTCTTTGGATCTATTGCAGGCTGTGATGTCTAGACCTTCTTTCTGAACGATGGATAGATAGCTGCAAGTATTTTTTCTTCTTATCTAAATGATGAATACCATCTGATACCAAACAAGCCCTAAGGTATCAGATGAGATTCTTCATTTAGATATTTCGGGATGGAGATTATCGGAATTGTTGGGGATTCTAGTAGATAGGGTTATTTGGGTTTAATAAATATGAAATGTTTAGCTGTTTGGTATGAGATTATTGAAGAAGATTATTTTATCACAGATTACCAAAATACCCTTAAATTATCACATGACTTGCACATGACTTTCATCCCCTCAAAAAAGCCATGAGAGCTCTTCTTCTCCAGATCAAAATAAAGCCACGAGAGCTCTTCTTCTCCAGATGTCCAAGGAAAGACACAATTCTCTATTTTATGCAATTACTTTAGACATTTTTCAGATTGTGTTTCAACTTGCAGCACTCAACAATTGCAATATGCAGTTTCACTATTTGAGCTCAATTTTCCTTTAAGCTATCATGAGTATATTCAGAATAAATGAGAATCAAAATTCTATCTATATATATATCAAAAACCAGTTAGAATGTACGTAATAGAGCTTCAGCTCCCTTTACAAGGTTTAAATCTTTAAATAGTTAAAAAAAATGAAATATGGATTTTCTTCTCCCCAAAATACACAAAACCCATCTCAAGTAACACATTCCCTGTACACAAAAAGATGATTATTGGATCTTTAACAAATTTGGAGCAAATAACATCAACCTGCTCAAACTTGCTATTGGAAAGTTGGAAAGGTGCCTCACGCAGCGTCCAGTCAACCCAAGTCAAGGTCCTATTCAATTTCCTCTTCAAGAACAAGATGCTGACAAATGTAGGCAAATAATGCTCATCACCGTAGCAAGATCTCTTGCAATGTTTCTTGAAGACAGAAAAATACTTGTTCACGTTCTTGCCCTGCCTGTGGTAGAAGCGGAGTGAAAAAGGAATGAGATCAGAGGAGAGGATAAGCAAACTGTTCACGTTTGAGAGAGCAGAGTAGAAGCAAGGTTCACGTTTTTTTTTCCAAAGGAGCTACTCTATTTTGTGAAATATCATAGTAATGGATATGAGGAAGCAAGGTTCACGTTTTTTTTTTTTCTCCCATAGGAGCTACGCTATTTTGTGAAATATCATAGTAATGGATATGAGGGTATGAAGGACATGTGAAATAAACAATCTCCATCAATCTCTAAGAATCTTGATTTTTCAAGATTGTTTTTTGGAGATTAAAAAAAAAAATTCTCTAATATCTATCTGATACCAAACGTGTCCAAAATTTATATCCCCAACAATCCCCTAAAAAGAATCTACATGAATCCTCATCTAAATAATACCAAACAGGTCCTAATACTATAAAGTATTGGGAATCAAGCCCTTATTCCAAATGGTAAGTTAACCATGCGATAAGTACACTCTTAGGCCGTGTTTATTGGTAGGTGTCCGGAAGGTTCTTAAAAAAGTTTGGAAATAATAATAAATAAATAAAAAGTGAAGATACTTTTATTTGTCACGGACTGCTCATTCGTGACGTCACCAAAGTTGGCAAGACGAGTTGGCTTACCATGAGACAAGGTCAAGACCCCATTTGAAAAGAATAAGGAATCATGACATAGAAGAAGGCCAATACATGTAAGGCTTGTCAATATAGCACAAAGAAGACAAGGAGTATTCGGAAAGATCCGGGTGCCATTCCGGGCAATTTCTCGTAAATAACGAGCTAAAGTCCTTGTAGAAAGGGGAGTCCGGGATAGCGGTGGGATGGAAAGAAAACAGAACTAGCGCTTCAACTCCCAGACAAGAAAGACGGTCTCTCAATCCGACGAGAGAAAAGGCCTAGCTTACTTGCAACGATCAGTTAATGCGAATCCATAAGTCACTTCGCTACCTGCCGTTAAGAATTTTGCCTTCTTTAAGGGGAGCGAAAGTCGTCACGAAGGATCCGGAATACTCAAGAGGAATCCGGAACACGGCTGAACATTCAGGATGATGATGGAATATTCCGGAAGATGGTGGAATCATACAGAAGGAAGCAAAACATTCTAGAAGGAGATGGAACATTCCGGAATAAAATGGAACTCTCTAGACTTAGTGGAAACTTCTGGAACAATGTGAACTACTCTAGAGAACGTCGGAATTTTCTAGGACCGTGTGGAACTCCGTAGACTTGGGTAGAACTCTACAAAATAGTCTACTAGATGGTTAGAGAAGTCTAAACTTAGTTGTAGAGAGGAAGGTCCCGAAATGACCTAGAAAAATTGAGTTCTGAAACTTTCTCATAAAGGAGTTGGTCATGGCTTCAAATAGGGAAGGCCACCCCTAATAGTCAAGGGATGTCGAGGAGGAGTAAGGATTGTCTTAGCTTGTCGGCGACAATATAGGTGAGAATCGCGCGGTATAAATAACTATTTGTTATTCATGCTTAAAAGCTAGTTTTTAGATTAAGTATCATTAAAAAAATCTATTTGTTTTTCAAATAAAATGTTCCTATAAAATAGGTATAATTATACGCTTTTTCGGTACGGTGGTACAGAGAAAAAATTAATAATAAAAAAAAAATTCAAGATTTCACTTTTTAGATGGTCCTACGATCTTCCCTTATAGGTTATTCATTCCAAATACCTACGTAAACAAAAATGGCAGTATAAATATAAGGTTTTATAAGTAGAAAGCCAAACACTACCTTAGTGTGTTTGGTAAGACATGCATAAAACGTAAACAGTGTTAATAACATAGCTACTTTTTAATGAGTGCTTATGAAATACAGTACCTGAGTTTACTACTAATATAGTAATATCCTACAACTTTCAAAAGAGATGAGGCATTTGTGATATCACAACAGGACATGAATTCTACAGATCATAAGGATCAGATTACGCTACTTTCACTTTCTATCACCAACAAATTAATAAGGGCCGTTTGGTTTGAACTCCAGAAACGGAAACGAACGGAATGTAAACATATCTAGTCCATAAGTATACTCATATTCATGAAGTTTTTGAGAATAATTTTTTGTGGTTTAAATTAATTGTAGTAGAAATTGATTAGTTTTGATATCAACAAAATGCGGGAATTAAGTGCATTTTGTATGAAATCACGTAAAACGATTCCATGAAAAGTAACTGATATGGACTAGATTCATTTTCATTCCGTTTTCGTTTCCAGAGTTACAACCAAACGGGATAAATGATAACCAAATATATATACAACTTCATTGTTATTGATTTATCCACGTTGAAGTGTTCTACTACGATGCCTTCATCCCAGAGAAAAATAAAAGATTACGCTTTGCAATTTGCAAACCACCTAATCTCATAAAACAGAAAGAAGAAAATATATATATATATATATATACTCACCTCAAAGACAAAAAATAAAGAAAAAAATAAAAAAGAACCGTATATATAAACTTACCGAGGAAACCCTGCGGGATCTTTTGGGGTTTATCTACAGTGGGCCTCTTTCTCCGGTTCCCTTTCTGGCTATTCCCAGACCTTGTCGCTGTGCGTTTCTACTATTTGTTCATCGTCTTTCTGTTCTTGACTTCCATTATGGCAAGCCAATTAGTTGTTTCTATATTTTATTTATTTATTTATGTGTTTTTTCAGTTGCCGAATCAGTTCGGCGTTTCATTCAATATTTCGTGTTCTGCAGTTTGCGTTTCATTCAATTTTTACGAATCGTTTGTTTGTTTCTTCAATTTGCGTGATGCTTGTGTACAGTGAATGTTTATATGGACTGTCGCCCCTGCTTCCTTCGTTTTCGTGAACTTCCTTTCGATTTTGTTGATGTTTATGAATATTGAGTGTTATCAGTCAAATTTTCCGTTAATTTTGGTATGCTGGACATAGTTATATGCTTGATTTCAGTAATAATAGACTGGTGTATCTTCATGTTTTAGTTTCTACGAGTATTGAACGACAAAAGTCCAGCCTTTGGTATTGAATGCTGAAGCATTGAACCTCCTGAGTTAGTATTTATTAACTGTTCTTATATCTATGCAAGTCATCGTGCAGTCCTTGCAGCTTTCTAAAACTTGACTGATTTTTATGCAAACCTTGCAGATTTAATATTCGATCATAAGGAATGTATCATTGTATGAAGATCTTTGTGAAAACTCTGGGCTGGACCATCCCCCTTGAAGTGAAAACCTCGGACACAGCTGAAAACATCAAGGCCGAAATCTATGAGGAACAACAAATTCCAGCTAGTCATCAGAGGCTAATGTATTGTGGTAGAGAGTTGAAAGGGAGACTGACTTACTATAAAGTCAAGAATGAATCGACACTCGACCTACAACTCCGTTTTGAAGGTATTGTGCATATCTTTGTGAAGGCCCTCACAGGCAATACTGTCACCACCCTTGTGGCAGAACCCTTTGACACGGTTGAAGATGTCAAGGCCCAAATTAAGGCTAAAAAAGGCATTGAGCCTCTAGAACAATGGCTAGTTTTTGGCAGTAAGCATTTGAAAGATGGCAAGACACTAGCTCATTATAACATCCAGAATGAATCTGTAGTCCTCTTATTGCCACGTGTCAAGGGCAATTTGCGAACCTCTGTTAAGACAGTGACTGGGAAAACGATCAACCTCAAGGTTGAGCGATCCTACACTATCGAATACGTTAAGACCATGATTTGGAACAAGGAATGTATCCCAACTGACCAGCAGAGGCTAATGATTGGCAGTATTAAGCTAGAAGATAGCAAGACATTGAATGACTATAACATCGAGGAGGAATCGAGCATTTTCCTAATGGTGTATTTTGGTGGTGCTATGAACATCTCTGTGAAGACCCTCAAGGGGAAGGAAATTAGCCTTGAGGTGAAAGGTTCAGACACAGTTAAAAATGTCAAGGCGAAAATTCAGGACAAAGAAGGGATTCCACTTTATCATCAGAAGCTGATTTTTGGTAGTACGCAGTTGGAAGATGGGATGATCCTGGATGAGTATAACATCAAGAAGGATTCAACCATCCTTTTACTACTGTCTAGCAGTAACGCGATGCAGATCTTTGTGAGACAACCCTATAGTGGCAGGACCATCTGCCTTGAGGTTAAAAGCTGTGACACAGTTGCAAATATGAAGACAAAAGTGGAGGAGATGATGGGCATTCGACCTGATGATCAGAGGCTAATTTTTATGGGTCACCAGTTGCAAGATGAGTTTACTGTGGCTGCTTGTAACATCCAGAATGAGTCGACTGTCGAGCTAGTTCAGCGTATGAGTGGCTCATAGGTATGTAGAAGTTCGTTATAGTTGCAAAACTGTTCAGTTAATCGTAGTAAGGATGGTTTAGCAGTTGGTGCAGAACTTGGCGTTGTTTTGGACTTTGAAATTGGAACCAACTGTTCAGTTGACTAGTTATCCTTGTTTTATAAGCATTGTCTTTAGTAATTTTATTGTCAAGTAAATGAGTATGATATTTGAAAATTCTTGACAGGATACAATTTGTCTGGGATCAGGCTCATTGGTAAACTAAATTTCATAAAATATGCAGCTTAGACGGGTCAATGGGTCGCTCTGGTTCAGGCTACTTCGGATTGGGTCGAGTCAAATTGGGTTGTTGCAGGTTTGAGTCAAATTTCACTGTCATTTTATCTTGAACTTCGATCTACTGGGTCAGTCGGATTTCAGGTCACCCGGTAAGTTGTGAGGAGATGGTTTTTGGTTGAATCAGATTTGAGTGTTGAGTGAGTCGAATTTAGATTGTTTCGGTTTTAAAATTAAAAGACGTCTTCATGTGCTAAAAAATATAATATATGGAGAAAAAAAAATTCAGCCACATGGTTCAAACCATTCATCACGGTTCGGTGGGGGATCCGAGATGGCTCGTGTGGGCCATGACTCCTGGTGACGTGGCGGGTTGGGTAGACTCGTATAGTTGGTCCAGTCATCGGGGAGATATAGAGTGGCTCTTGCATGGTGGGCCCGGAAAGAGTATGTTGCAAAGCTGACCCAGGATGGTGATGTGTTGTGGGCCCTAGTTAGTGAGCTTGTAGGGATGGCCCGTATCGGAGTTGCATGGATGGCCCGGGAAGGTACGTATTCATGGATGACCTGTTCCAAGGTTGACGTGCATGGTTGGCCCGTTCCAAGGTGGACAATGCTTCCAAGGTGGACATTCATGGCTGATCCGGAGAGGGACGTGTATATGACACGGGCTGAGTATTCTCGAACTCACAACCGTGCGGCTCTTAGTCGTTGGCGTTGTCAAATGACTAAGTCAAGCCTTAACTCGAGGGACTTGTTGCGGAAACGCTTGCTAGCGATGGCTAAGGGAATCAGAGATTTTGTGGGCAAAGAGAGCTTTGTATTGCTTTGAGAACTTTACAAGAGAGAGCTTTGCTTGGATGGTTTGCAAATGAGGGGTGGCCTCCCTATTTATAGCCTTGGCCACCTCCTTAGCTAGGAAGGATCCGGATTTACACAATCCTAGAGGGATCCGGATCCTTCTTGTTGGATAAGGCTTAAGCCTTCTATACAAATCCGGATAATTCTCTACGAGTCTTGGCAAGCCTAGAGAATTCCCGAGAGATCTAGAATATTCCGGCCTTTTTAAGACAATGCCGGGGTGTTCTCCGTGCCTCTTGAAGCTTCTGGAACTCGGTCCGTGTCATTCTCCCCCACTGAATCTCGCGACGTCCTCGTTGCGGTTGCCTCGTATGCTTCGATTTTGTCCCTGAATTGCCATAGAGATTCAGCTGGTTCCCACGACATCTCGGTGTCGGGTAAGCCTCTCCACCGGACCAAGTACTCCAATCTGGGCCGTCGATATCGTTCCCGTTGCACGCGATCGGACACGATTTCTTCTACTTGTTTGTCAAATGAGGTCTTGACCCCCATTGGTGCCCATTGTGCTTGTCCCCTTGCTTAGTCTTCCTTGTCTTCATGGTATGGCTTGAGCATGCTCACATGGAAGACCGGATGTATCTTGAACTTGGGCGGCAACTCTAACTTATAAGCCGGTCCGGCCGATTCTCTTAAGAACTCTGAAAGGTCCCTCGTATCGCCGGATCAAGGCCTTATGTAGTCCCGTATGCCGCATGATGAAGTGAAGCTTGACCATGACCAAGTCTCCAACTTGATATTGCACGTCCCGTCGGTGCTGGTCCGCCCACTTCTTCGTCCGCTTGTTGGCCTTGACAAGGCATGCCTGTGTCAAGTCCAACTCCTCTTGCCAACTTTTGGCAAACTTGTACGCCGCTGGTGTCGGTCCCTTGTAGCCTGAAACGATGGTACTCGGCGTACTCGGTTGGAAGCCCATGACAATCTCAAACGGACTCTTGCCCGTTGACTCGCTCCGCTGCAAGTTGTAGGAGAACTGGGCGACGTCAAGGAGCTTGGGCCAATCCTTTTGGGAAGCGCTCACATAGTGTCGCAAGTATACCTCGAGCAAACAGTTGGCCCTCTCGGTCTGTCCGTCCGTCTGGGGGTGGAAAGCAGTGGTGAACTTAAGGTCGGACCCGAGCATCTTGAATAACTCCGTCCAAAACTTGCCCGTGAACCGTCCGTCCCTGTCACTGATGATCGATTGAGGCAAGCCCCAATACTTGACCACATTCTTCATGAATAACTTGGCCGCCTCTTCCGCCGGGCACTCCTTTGTCGCGGGCATGAAGGTAGCATACTTTGAAAATCTGTCTACGACCACCATGATGCTTCCGTAGCCTTCAGCCTTTGGGAACCCGACGATGAAGTCCATGCTGACGCTTTGCCAAGGATGCTCCGGTATTGGCAAAGGTTCAAGTAGTCCCGCGGGTTGCCTCTGCTCGACTTTGTCTTGTTGGCACACAAGACAAGTCCTGACATAAGTTTCTACATCGTCCCGCATTTGTGGCCAATAGTAGCGCTCCTCGATGAGGGCTAAGGTGCGGTGAACTCCCGGGTGACCCGCCCATTTGGAGTCATGGCATTCATGCATCACTTCCCTCCTTAGTCCTCCGTAGTGGGGCACATATAGCCGTTGCCCCTTGTGTAGATTAAGTCATCTTCGACCCAGAACCTCCTTGTCTTTTCCCGCCTTGATGAACTCTATTAGGTTCTGGGCTGTCGGGTCGTGGTCAAGTCCAATCTTGATCTTATCTTCCATGGCCCCTTGTGGTCGACTTATGGCGGCTAGCTCGGCTTTTCGACTTAGTGCATCAGCCACCACATTAGCTTTGCCCGGTTTGTACTCCAACTCGTAGTCAAACTCTGCGAGGAAGTCTTGCCATCTCGCTTGCTTGGGCGTCAGCTTTTTCTGGGTGAGAAAGTAACTTGTCGCCACGTTGTCCGTCTTAACCACGAATCTCGATCCTAAGAGATAGTGGCGCCATGTCCTTAGGCAGTGGACGATGGCGGTCATCTCCTTCTCTTGCACCGTGTAGCGCCGCTCGGTGTCATTTAGCTTCCGGCTTTCATAAGCGACTGGGGTGCCCCTCTTGCATCAATACTCCCCCAATGGCAAAGTCGGAGGCATCGGTGTGAACTTCGAACGGCTTTCCATAGTCGGGCAAGGCGAGCACCGGCTCCTCGGTCATGGCCTTCTTTAGCTTGTCAAACGCCTCTTGGCACTCCGTACTCCACACCCAAGGTGATCCCTTCTTGAGCATATTAGTAAGAGGCGTTGTGATGTGGAGTAGCCATGGATGAAGCGGCGGTAATAGTTGGCTAGCCCCAAGAATGAGCGAAGCTCGGTGACCTTTGTCGGCGGCTCCCAATCGGCAATTGCTTTGATCTTGGCCGGGTCCATGCGAATCCGTCCCTTGCCGACAATGTGCCCTAGAAACGGCACTTCCTTTTGAGCGAAGGCACACTTCTCCTTTTTCACATAAAGCTCATGCTCCCGTAGTACTTGGAAGACTTGTCGAAGATGTTCCTTATGCTCCTCTAGACTCCGGCTATAAATGACAATGTCGTCCAAGTATACTACCACGAAATGATCAAGGAAGGGATGAAGTACCTTGTTCATGAGCGTGCAGAACGTTGCCGGTGCGTTCGTTAGTCCAAAACGCATGACTAGGAACTCGTATGACCCATATCTCGTGACGCACCGCCGCGCTCTTAAGTCCAGCTTGGTGAACCACCTTGCCTCCCCAAGCCTATCGAACAAGTCAGCTATGAGTGGGATCGGGGTACTTGTTCTTGATGGTGAGCTTGTTGAGCGCCCGATAATCAATGCACATTCTAAGGCTTCCATCATGCTTCCTTTGAAATAACACGGGCGCCCCATATGGTGCCTTCGAGGGCCGGATGTAGCCGGCTTCCAACAACTCCTTGAGTTGTCTCCGCAACTCCTCTAGCTCCGGCGGAGACATGCGGTATGGTGCTCGGCGGGCGCCGAGCCTCGGTCATGAGCTCGATCTTATGATCGACTTCCCTCTTTGGCGGCAATTTCTTGGGCAACTCGGCGGCATAACATCCTTGAACTCATCCAACACTTGGCTTATTTCTGGGGGTGTTGGATCTTCTCCCTGGGTTGTTCATCCAGCTTAAGCGCCGCCAGGAACGTCGGTTCCTCCCTTCTCAATCCCTTAGAGAGCTGGATTGCCGAGACAACCTTGGCGCTTGGCCCCTTCTCTCTATAGACCGGTACTATGCAACGTTGTTGGGGGTCCAAGATACATATGCAGTTGGCGAACGGCACGAGTAGAGCATTTATACGATCGAGGAAGGCTAAGCCAATAACTAAGTCATAGTCGTCAAGCGGATTACCTCGATGTGTGGTCTTGCCGGTCCACTTCCCCACCCCATGGTTGGGACCTCCTTTGAGTTCACCGTCTTGATCCATCCGTTGTTTTTGGTGACCTCGATCCCCAACTTCTTAGCCGTCCCTTCAGACATGAAGACGTCGATGCCCCGGTGTCCACAACGCACTTAGCTTCGTTTCGCTCACCACGCGTCTACGAACATCAATCCCTTCTTGTTGGTGAACCGCTTAGTCTTTACGAACTAAGCATCATGGCCCCGAGTTTCAACCTCTCCTCCTCGGGGCGGGTCCTCATGTGTCATCATGGCATTGAGTTTGCTCCTGGTGGGACAATCTCTCATTCGATGCTCTCCGTCACAAAGGTAGCATCGCATCGGCTTCCTTTCCATGGGCTTGCCTTTCTCCGCCTTTGTGTACCGTTCCTTGGGCTTGGACGAGTCCTTAGACGACTCGTCATCACTCTTCCTCTGTTGTGGCCGGCCCCTACCTTTGTCTCCCCCACTTTTTCCCTTGTCCCGGAGGAGTCCGAGCGATCTTGAGTCTTAAATTCGATCAAAGAGTCGGCCACCGTCATTGCCTCGGTTAGAGTCTGGACATTTCGGCGTTGTAGCTCAAGCTTGGCCCAAGGCTTTAGCCCATCCATGAAAGTGAAGAGGGCTTCTTCTTCACCCATGTTGGAGATCTGTAGCATGACCTCGAGAACTCCTTAACATTACTCACGAACGGTGCCACGTTGCGTGAAGCTTAGCCCGCCCGCTTCGTCGTTCGTAGGTCGGTAGAACTTTTCTTAAGTTCTGCCTCAAACTCGGCCCAAGTAGTGATTGGGCACCTCCGGTCCTTTCACTGTCCTACGCCTCACCATAGCAAAGGCAACATCACTAAGGTATAGTGAGGCGGTACTTACCTTGCGTTCTTCATCCGTGATTCCCACCACACGGAAGTATTGATCCATGCCCCAAAGAAAGTTCTCGACGTCCTTGGCGACCGGCTCCCCTTGAACTCCTTAGGCTTGGTGGTCCAT
>NCTC01003818.1:0-19644 GCA_002319775.1 Fagopyrum tataricum | reverse complement strand
AAAGGGAGAGGCGGCTCCCCCCTATGGGGTAACCTAACCCTAAAATTTAGACTAAATCAGACCCTTAGAAATAACCTAGAACTTCCCTTTTATAGGCAACAATCTTCCAAAGGACGGGCTGGGCCAAAAACGATCCAAAAATAAGATAAAATCGCCGAATAGGAAATCTCGGGCAGAAATCTCGGCAGAGATCGGGCCAGTCGGGACCGAGATTTGGCAACAAAAAGTTCAGCGCGTTAGCACATCGGGAATCTCGGCCGAGCTCGGACCATCTCGGCCGAGCCAAGGCAATCTCGGCCGAGCCAAGTGAATCTCGGCCGAGCCATGTGAAGTCTCGGCCGAGCCAAGTGAATCTCGGCCGAGCCATGTGAAATCTCGGCCGAGCCAAGTGAATCTCGGCCGAGCCATGTAAAATCTCGGCCGAGATTTGGACCATCTCGGTCTGGTCTGACCGAGATCGGTCCATCTCGGTCCGAGACGCGGTCTTCTTCGTTCCTTCGCGCCTTTAGCTCGATTCCTCGCCTTTCCCGTGCACATAGCTCGCTCCAATGTGTCATTTTAGCTCCAAAATGTGCCAAATCACCTACAAAGCCACAAATAGCATGTGTAGACATCTATTCTTGCAAAGTAAAACTAAACAAGCATAAATGACACAAACTAAGGTCAAAACATGAATGAAGAAAGGGGAAATCTAACTAAATGCATGAGTAGAACATGTCGATAAATCATGTTATCAAAATACCCCATACTTATCCTTGCTTGTCCTCAAGCAAGTAGTAAATATAAGATAAGATAGCATGAATTATCTATGCAAAACAAAAACAAAAACGTATAGTGCTTCTAATTATGATCACCCTCAATAGTGCAAGTTTCATAGCTTAAGATATATTTCAATTAAGATCAAAGGAAATAGGCTTAGAAAGGATAACCATACTTTACAAGAATTTCACATTCATCATCAAAATTACTAATATCTAATATAATTGAGAAATTCAAGTTTAAGCCTGCCAAGTCAAATTTATGTATACATAGATCAAAAGGACTTAGCAAATAAAGGCCAAGAAACGTGATAAGGGTAGGATGTTATTTAGGTCATGTGGTGCTAATCCGGGAAGAAGAAACAACACACTTCATCAAATTAACTCAACATTCACCACCCTTGCATAATTTGTAGATTTTCTTCCTTTTCTTTTCTTTTCTTTTCTTTCTTTTTCTTGAGTGAAAGGCATTGGTGCACAGTAGCCGAAACCTTGGTGTTCAATTTCCTTCACGTACCTCACACCAAAATGCACATACCAAATCAACTCTAAGGGAATGTTTTTAAAACTAATCAGACTTTGGCAAGGTACAAACACCCGGCTATGTGAATGGTACCGAGTTACTCATCTTTCATAGCCAACAATCCCTTATAAGCTTTTCTTTTCTTTTTCACATCACATTTCATATCCTTCAAACTTCTTCAAACAATTCACAACAACAATTTCAGCACACACCTTCAAACTAAACATTCCTAATTTCCGGATAGGAGACAAGAGATTCCATGTTTGAGGAGCTAAGCATGATAAAGATAGAAGAAGAATGAAGTCGAATTGCCTAAATAATCCCTATGCAATGTATAAGAACTTATCATGAAGCTTCAACTATCCAAACTCAATCCAACTAGACAAGGTAATTTTCAAAATTCACATAAAATTCAAGCAAAGTATTCAAATCCCATATATGCCATAAATCAAATTGAGCTCAAAAGTAATAATCAAAAGCCAATTCAAAAGCACAATATCGTCATAGGGATCATGTCATTCCCAGAAGCATTTTTTTAAAATTTTTTTATATGCATGCTAAAAGGAAACGTGTAGCAAGAAAAGAAACATGCTAAAAGATTGCGGGTATCCCACCCCATACTTAAAACTCACGTTGTCCCCAATGTGAAGAATAAATAGAAGTGAAAAAGAATACTCACAATGTAAAAATCAACAATATGACACATTTAAATGGAAGTGGTAGTGGAACAAGCGGCCATGCAATCTCCTTCAAGCAACTATTCTTCATTACCTAAAAACCTGAAAAGACAAAACACCAAAATCGCAGAAACGCAAAAGCAAAAAGCAAAAACAAAAGCAAGAAAGGGAAAAACTCATACCTCGGGTTGCCTCCCGAGAAGCGCTTGATTTAAGGTCTCTAGCCGGACCCAATTCCGTGGTTGTGTTAGCTCACCTCAAAAACCTTGGACTGCTCATCCAGTCCTTTCAACCACTCTTCACAGGACCCATAGAATTTCTTCTTGAAGACTCTCTTCATGTCTTGGTGAAAGATAGAAGCTCTCCCCAACACTTGTGGATGGTATGGATTAGTAACCTTGTGGGTTACCCCATACTTAAATGATAACTTCTTTAGATGAGGGAGAAGCTTCAATCTAACCTTGGGAGGTTCCCGTGGAACTTCCCTCTAGCTTTTAGGCGCAGCTCGAGTAAGATGGAAGCCACATGGACGATTTTCTGCAAATCTCGGGCAACCATGTAAGAAATCTCGGCCGAGATTTATAGGGATTAGGCCGAGATTTTCCTTCTGCACAGGAATCTCGGCCAAGATGGTTATGATCTCGGTCGAGATCGGGAAAGGGTTGTCCGATCCGTCTTTCTTCTTCGTCAGCTCTTCATCTTTGATGCGCTCTTCCTTTGGATGAACCTCTTCCTTGGGAGTTACAATGCTTTCAGATTTCTCCCTTGATCTCCACAATTCGTTTAGCGTTCGAGGTTCATCCCTGCGAGACAAACTCCTCTCTAACCTGTCATACATCCTCAATAAATTTTCATACATCAACTTTATATGATCTTCGGGAGGTTGTTGCAGAGGTTGTGGGGGTTTGAGTGTTTCTCCAAAAGGATTATGAACGTAACCCTCACAATACCTCCAAGAGCCAGACCTGTTATTCCAAGCCATCTTGTACCTGAAGAATACAAAGACAGAAAGAAAACGCAATCAAAAGTAACCAGAAACACCAAACTATAAATAATCAAAAACAAATTAATCTTTCTCAGTCCCCGGCAACGGCGCCAAAAACTTGTTCGCTGTTTTTACACCCCAATAAACCTTTATCAATGATGATAAAGACCTATAAGTTAGTAAAACAAGGAAGGGATAATTTTAAATTTATAACCTGTAAAAATTCCCTAAATAGCAACGAACCCACAATGTATGGGTCAATCACAGTAAAGGTAAGTATTCTAGGGTCGATCTCAGGGACTGTGAGGATTAATATGTAGCAATCATTAAAAATAAAATAGATCTTAATTAAAGACAGGAGGTTGGAAAAGATAAGAGAAAGAAGTCAAAAAGGTTTTGAAAAGGTTTTAAAGAACTCGCAATCAATTGTCACTATTGATTGAAAGTCAAAACAAATAAAAAGGAAAACAAAAATAATCAAGTTAAAGGAAAGAAAATGGATTTCAAGGGTTCAAGATCATTGTTTATACACATAGATTCAGGAAGACTCATAAAGATAAATGGTAGAAAAGTCACAGGGATGAACGTTTCCAGGCTGACAGTCTATTACCGGGTAAGTCTCAAGACTATCTAGTTCCAAACCAACTACCTATTACCGGGTAAGTCTCAAGGTAGAGAGGTAGGAAATTCTAAACAAACCAGACTACAAACTAATGGAAATGTAAACCATTACCGGGTAAGTCTCAGGTATTACCCTACTTAGAAAGGAATCTAAGCACATTTAACCAATAAAGGATAAACCTTTATTACCTATGATCAGTCTCTCATGTATCTATGAAGGAATATTGTAACACCCCAAATCCGCGGGACTCGGGATGCTACGGGCGAGACCTCACAATGGGTCCCGACCCTAAGCTTGACAACAATTTCACCGGACCTTTCCAACAAGGCACAAATAAAGGCAAAACTCAAACCGTTTTTAATGTATGCGAAAACCGAAATGTAAAGAATACAAAGTGGAAACTCAGCCGGGTCCTCAAAACGACATAACTCCGATACTGCAATCTAACCGTACAACGAAAACCACAAACCAACAATACGAAAACATAACCCAAAACCGTCCCCGCCCTATAATGTACGGAGACCCCGGCTGTCCACTCCTCCAACTCACTCGGTGGCGTCCCTAACCTGCAAGGCATCTACACAACGGTTTAAAACCGTTAGCTCATATTCGAGGAATTAGAAAAGAGGTGAATGCACACACACACATACATCAACATAACACAAAACATACAAGTCCGGTTTATTATCTTTTTATTATTAAGTCATATCCCGTTCAAATTCAACTTAGGTTTGTGACACGAGAACCGCCGTGTTCTCGACTCGGTCCCTACTTACCGGCAAGGAATGGTACTGATGCATCCGACCGTCTACCCGCACAGGTTAGTCGCCGAGAACCTCCTAGACTCTCGCAAGAGCTAAGCTGATGCGGGATTGGGGCCGCAAATGACTAGATCTAGATTGAGAATCCTTGAAGACCAACAATGGACGTTTTTCCTTGACAAATGGCACGAAAATCAGATTGTTAGAACAAGAAATGGCGTTGGAATAAATGGAAGAAAAGAGAATGAAATGGAACGTGGAATGTATGGTAGAAGTAGATCCAAAAGAACCAAAAGACTCCCTTACAAGAACCTTGATCAGATTGATCAAAACCCAAGCAAGATGATGCCTTCAACCCTTTCTTCTATAACCTTACACAAGCCTTCAATGGAGACAAGCACAAGGAGGGACTAGTATTGACTAGTAGCACCAATCTCTAAAGAGATTAACACACACAAGAACAATCTAGCAGGGATTCACAACGATTCAATCAATGGCTCACTTTATTGATTGAATTTTCTGAATAGGAACAAAAACTCTCAAAGAGTCGGTTTATCAATTGGCTAAAATCTATCTTTTCGGAAAGAAGCTAAGGGAGGCTTTTTATATGCCTAGAAAGCCTCCTATCTAAAAAAAGGAATAACATTTGTCAAAAAAAGACAATAAAACAAACTAAACAAACTAAAACAAATAAAAATAACCCTTAAAATGTTTTGAGCCTAAAGGTTATAAAAAAAGTCTTGTAGATAACCCTAGGTCTTATCTCTGTTTGATAAGGTCTTATCACTGTTTGATAAGGTCTTATCTCTTATCGATAAGGTCTCTTCCTTGCTCTTGCATGGCTCCAAATCACGTGTGCATGGTCTCCCTTTCACGTCCAAGTCGTCGGGAATCGTCATTAACGTGACTAAGGAAGCCTTAATCAGCGATAGATCATCAATGGTCTCCTTAGGAGCTAAAGACACCAACAAGTTGGACACCTCCTCTTGAATTGCCCTTGCCCTTGATCTAGTGATTGGCCCTTGCATTGTAGGACTAGTAGGGGATGTTGGTGATGGTCCCTCATCATACTCCCCTTCTTGGGAAGGATTCGTCCTCGAATCATCACCATTCGCATCACTTGACTCAAAGGGACTTAGATCTCCTACGTTGAAAGTAGGACTCACTCCATAGTCCTCCGGGAGCTCTAGTACATAAGCGTTGTTGCCAACCTTACGTAGTACTTTGAATGGTCCGTCTCCCCTAGGTGATGACTTGGACTTGCGCCTTTCCGGGAACCTATCCTTCCTCAAATGCAACCACACGAGGTCTCCCGGTTCGAACAACACTTGCTTGCGGTTCCTATTAGCCACTTGCCTCCCCTTCTCCTCTAGCCTTTTGCGTGTCCTTTCATGCATTTCCTTGATGATCTCCACCTGTTTTTCTGCATTAAAATCTACTCGCTCCTCTATGGGCAACAGTATAAGATCAAAAGGGGTCAAAGGATTCAACCCATAGACACACTCAAAAGGAGTTAGGTTTTGGTATGGTGGGATCACGTGGTTAAGGAGAGAGTGCGAACATTAGACCCTCAAATCACTACATGGGAGCACATGAAGGCACTCATGAGATCAAGGTTCGTCCCTCCCCACTACACCCTAGAGCTTCGGCAACGATTGGAAAATTTGAGACAAGGCTCTCTTAGCGCTGAGGAAGCTTATACCAACATGCAAGTCGCTATGGTGAAGGCCAACGTTCTAGAAGATGAAGAAAACACAATGGCTAGGTATCTTCGCATTCTTAACTCTAATTTGGCTAATGAAGTTGATATGTATCCATACAGTACCATGGAGCAATTGCTACACTTAGCAATCAAGGTGGAAAGGAAGACTAAACTACGGAACCGGGAGCACAAACCGACCTACGGCACATCCAATGCTTGGAAATCACAAAGGAGCCGGCTGTCTAATCAAAGTAGAGATCAAGGAGGCCATAAGGAGGAGAGGAAACCGGCGCCTATGGGTCAAGAGGGTCAAAGAAGAGCTGCCACACCTTCCACTACACCACGACCCTTGAATGAGCCTTCAAGTGGTCCTCGAGGGAGTACTTCTAACTCTAACTCTAGAACTAGGGATATTGTGTGTTTTAAATGCCAAGGTAGAGGTCACATGAGTAGGGAATGTCCTAATAGACGCACTTTGATCATAAATCATCTAGGACAATATGAAAGTGAAGATGACTTGGATTTTGATAATGAAAATGCACTAGTTGATGATCATGAGCAAAATGAAAGTGATGATTGCATTGAGTATGAGCATGGTGAATCATTGATAGCTAGGAGAACTTTGCATGTCCAACTAGCACCTTGTGAGGATAATCAACGTGAAAATCTTTTTCATACAAGATGTAGCATTAAAGGAAAGGCGTGTAATGTGATAATTGATGGAGGGAGTTGTTGCAACATAGCTAGCACTGAAATGGTTAATAAATTGCAACTTTCTACATTTTATCACCCTAGACCATATAAGTTACATTGGATGAATGAGTGTGGGGAACTTAAGGTAAATAAGCAAACTAGGGTCAATATAACATTAGGATCATATGAGGATATAATTGTATGTGATGTTGTGCCCATGAATGCTTGTCACTTGTTGCTTGGCCGTCTATGGCAATATGATAGGAAGGTTGTGCATGATGGTTTTTCTAACAAATATAGTTTTGAGTATAAAGGTAAAACTTTAACACTTAAACCTATGACGCCCTTACAAATAGCCGAATATTATGAGAACAAGAGGATAGATCAAGACGCCTCTCAAAAATCTAAAAATTTACGGCCTAAGTGTAAGGAGGATAAAACCCATCAAACTCTTTTAGCCCAACCAACAAGTAGCTACCTTGAGTCTAGGAATGAATATGTGCATAATTATGCTTCTATGGATGTCTTAATGTTGAGTTTGTGTAAGTCATTAGTAACGGCAACCAAGGAAGCCAAACCTCCACTCCCTAGCTCTATCCAAGGTCTCTTAGACTATTTTGAGGACGTCTTTCCTGAGGAGATTCCGGCTGGCTTGCCGCCCATTAGGGGCATTGAACACCAAATAGATTTAATTTCCGGAGCCACTCTTCCCAATAGACCGGCCTATAGGATGAACCCTAAGGAAGCCCAAGAAATTCAAAACCAGGTTCAAGACTTGCTAGATAAGGGGTATGTTAGGGAAAGCTTAAGTCCTTGTGTCGTTCCCGTCCTCTTAGTACCCAAGAAAGATAATACTTGGAGAATGTGCATTGATTGTAGAGCGATCAATAACATTACTATCAAGTATAGGCACCCCATCCCACGTCTAGATGACATGCTTGATGAGCTACATGGAGCCACAATCTTTACTAAGATTGACCTTAGGAGTGGCTACCATCAAATTAGAATGAGGAAAGGGGATGAGTAGAAAACGGCCTATAAAACCAAGTTTGGTCTCTATGAGTGGTTAGTAATGCCTTTTTGACTAACTAATGCTCCTAGTACTTTCATGAGATTGATGAATCATATTTTGAGACCTTACATTGGTTTGTTTGTTGTGGTATATTTTGATGACATTCTTATCTATAGTAATTCATTAAAAGAACATGAAGATCATTTGAGAGATGTGCTTGCTACATTGCGTATAGAATACTTGTATGCTAATATAAAAAGTGTGATTTCTATACTAACCGAGTCATTTTTCTTGGATTTGTAGTAAGTGCCAATGGCTTGCAAGTGGATGAAGAAAAGATCAAAGCCATCAATGAATGGCCTACCCCTCGATCGGTTGGTGATGTAAGGAGCTTCTTCCATGGCTTAGCTACCTTCTATAGAAGATTTGTGAGGGACTTTAGCACCGTTGCTGCACCGCTCACAGCTTTGACCAAAAAGAAGGTTCCATTTGAGTGGAATGAACCTCAACAAAGAGCATTTGAGGAGCTAAAGAAACGTCTCAGCCATGCACCACTCCTAGCTCTACCGGATTTAACTAAGCCTTTCGAGGTTGAGTGTGACGCTTCCGGCATAGGCATTGGAGGCGTACTCATGCAGGAAGGTAAGCCTCTAGCTTTAGTGAGAAATTAAAGGGTGCATGCTTAAATTATTCCACATATGACAAAGAATTGTATGCCTTGTTTAGAGTGCTCAAAACGTGGCAACATTATCTTTGGCCCCAAGAGTTTGTTTTGAAAACAGATCATGATTCACTTAGACACTTTAGGAGCCAAGATAAGCTAGATAGGAGGCATGGTAGATGGATGGAATTCATTGAAACTTTTCCTTACATTATCAAGTATAAGAAGGGAAAAGATAATGTAGTGGCGGATGCCTTATCTAGGAGATACACTTTGATCACCACCTTGGATTCTAGGATGTTAGGTTTCACTTACATTAAGGAATTATATGTGGATGATGCTGATTTTGGGGAGATATTTCATAGATGTACTACACAAGGGCCTTATGATAAGTACTTTTTGTTTGAGGGATTTTTGTTTAAAATGGATAAGGTTTGCATACCTAGATGTTCCCTTAGGTTGTTATTGGTGGAGGAAGCCCATAAGGGAGGCTTAATGGGGCATTTTGGGAGAGATAAGACCTATCACATGTTGCAAACCCATTTTTATTGGCCTCACATGTTAAGAGATGTAGAACACATGCTTAAGAAGTGCATTGAATGTCTTAAGGCTAAATCTAGATCACAACCCCACGGTTTGTACACACCTCTACCAACGCCTAGTGCCCCATGGGAAGACATAAGTATGGATTTCATTGTAGGGCTACCTAGGACTAAGAAAGGAAGAGATTCAATTTTTGTGGTGGTAGATAGATTCTCTAAAATGGCACATTTTATTCCATGTCATAAAACTAATGATGCATACAATGTCGCAAATTTATTCTTCAAGGAGATAGTTAGATTGCATGGAATACCTAAGACCATTGTTAGTGATAGAGATGTTAAATTCTTGAGTTTCTTTTGGAAAACTCTTTGGGGAAAGATGGGAACTAGATTGCTATTTTTGACCTCTAGCCATCCACAAACGGATGGACAAACGGAAGTCACCAATAGGACCCTAACTACACTCCTTAGAACCATTTTGAAAGACAGTTTGAAGGAATGGGAAGACATTTTGCCACATGTCGAGTTTGCTTATAATCGAACAATGCAATCTTCCACTTCTTTGTCACCTTTTAAATGTGTTTATGGTTTTAACCATTTGACTCCTATGGATCTTTTACCGATCCCTGAAAAGGATCGAGTAGCTTTTGATGCTTTGGAACAGGCAGAAATGATTAAAGAACTCCATGAAAAAACCAAGGCTACGCTTGAAAGGAAAGGAGTTGAAGTCGCAGTTAGAAACAACAAGGGACGAAGGCAATTGGTTTTCCAACCCGGTGATCTAGTTTGATTACATCTAAGGAAGGAGAGATTTCCGGGGAAACGCCAATCGAAGCTAGCTCCACGGGGTGACGGACCGTTCAAAATTCTACACCGGGTTAACGACAATGCATATGTTTTAGATTTACCGGAGGACTATGGAGTAAGCATAACTTTCGTGGGAGATTTGAGCCGATATGAAGGAGAGTTGGAGCAAGCAATTAATTCGGGGTCGAATTCTTCCCAAGAAGGGGTGGATGATGGAGGACCATCACGTGAACCATCATATGACTCACCACCGCTCCAAAGGAACCAAGGACCCATTACAAGGTCACGGGCCAAGGAGTTTCAAGAGACTACGTCAAGGGAGTTATTGTTAATGCATGGTAGATTACAAGAATTATTTAATGATAATAAGTCATTCATTACTCTCTTAACTATTTCAGGAACCTATGATCAAGATTGCTCAGCCATGCAAACATTGGATCAACGAGGAAATGAAGCTGAGTTTGGAAGCTTGCTAGCGGAACGTATGCATGGCGAAGGCACGGAACACACGCCTGGCGGACGGGAACGAGCAGGCGAAAGCAAGAAGAAGCAAGCGGAAAGCAAGCTTGGCGGACGGGAGGAAGCTAGCGGAAGCAAGGGAGCACCGGCGCTCCTCGGCGCAAACCCTAATTTCCGTCCGTGCTCTTCGGCGCCAGCGGCACTGATCGGCAGGAACCCTAATCTCCGCCCGGGCTCCGCAACGTCAACGGGTCTGAACCCTAATTCCCGCCCGTGCTCCTCGACGCCAGCGGCGCTGATCGGCATGAACCCTAATTCCCGCTCGAGCTCCCCGAGGCCAACGAACACGAGCTCCTCGACGCCAACGACACCTACCGGCGTGAACCCTAATCCCCACATGGTGCTCTCGGAAGTCTCGGTCGAGATTCTTAAATCCCGCCCGGCGTCCTCGGGAATCTCGACCGAGATCTTTGAGACCCGCCCGGAGCACTCGGCCACGAACTCACATTTCCATCCGTCCTCTTCAACAGCAACGCCGCAAGATCTTAGCCTCCGTCCGGGATGGCTGACAATCTCGGGTCTTCAGCGACAAACTCGGCCGTGATCCGGAACCCTAATTTCCGCCGGGTCAACCCTTGAACCCTAAATCCCGCCCGGTTGAGCCGTACGTCCGTCGGGCCCGCCGACTGATGCTTGGGAAGCAAGGATCTATTTTCATGGAATTATTTGTGGACAAATAGTTTTTGTTAAGTTGTTAGCTACATTTGTGGGAGCTCTCTTATCAGCTACTTCCACTAATGTATTTTTGTTTTATTTATTTATTTTGTCTTAGATAAGGAGTCTATATATAGTCTCTTTAGTTGCTTTAGTCGCACACATTATTTTTGCTTGAATATTGAACGTTGTAACTCATTCACAAAATCAATCAAAGAAAGACAGAGCTTTGGTTGGCGTTGTTGTTGTTTGCTTGGTCGAGCTTGTTTGTGTCAACCAATCTAGATTGGTGCTTCGAGCCTTCACGAGTCCCTCTTTGTGTTAGTTCCGTCGGGAGCTAGTGTAAGGTTGTATTGGGGTTGGGTCAAAGGCATTCACGAGCCGGGGTATTGACTACTTAGCCAAGGTTCTTCATCGTTGACCTTTTCGTTCTACTCAACGTTTTTCCTACTTCCATTTTCATCCTCACGTCTAGTTCACATCCACTTCCATTCTCTACCTGATTTGGGATCATTGTACCTAGATCGGCTAACCCACGGTTCTATTCCCGTATCATTCCGGGCTCCAACTCAATAGAAAAGTCAACGCTCCTCTGCGGTGGTAGCCCGGATGGCTCCCCGAAAACGTTCTCGAACTCGCATGCTACAGGGATCTCTGCCAGCGATGGTCCCGATTCCTCCTTCATGGCATAACACCAGAAGGCCTCGCATCCCTGCCCGATAAGTCTAGCAACTCGGACCGCGCTAATGACTGTACTGGCTTTCCCAAGGTCCCAACCTCAGAAAATTACCTCGTGTGCCGTCTCCGTGGAAATCGTCACGGTCCTCCGGCTGATGTCTAAAACGGCTCGATGGCGGTCCATCCAATCCATCCCAAGGATGACTTCTTCATGCACTAAGTGCATGACAAAGAAGTTGGCCAACCAATCTCGGTTTCCCAAACGAATGGGACAACCGAGTACCTCTCGGGTACCACTAACCCTACCTCCATCGGGTAACTCTATAATAAAGGGTCTCCCTTCTACCGTAGCTAAGGACAACCTAGCTACACAATCATCGGATATAAAATAGTGCGTAGCACCTGTATCAAATAAAACTCGGACCGAAAAGCCGTGAATCTGAATGGTACCTGGGGCTGCCGGCGCCGGAGGATCAACGGCACTCCTCAACTCAAATACCCTGGACTATGTGCCTCTGGTCTCCTGGGTACCTCCACTGCGGCCTCTACCTCGGCCCTGTCCCTGAGCTGATCCATGAGTACGGGCCTGACCCTGGCCCTGGCCTCCCTGTTGAGAGCCCTGTGACTGATATTGTGGCTGCCTCTGACTGCCCCCTACTACGCTAGCAGGCGAAGAACCCTGTTGTGACTAGGACTTGCCCTAACGGAAAAAAGCGGCTCGGTGACCCATCTGACCACAAGTGAAACAAGCCACGGGCGGCTTCTTACATGCATTCTTCACGTGTCCAAACCCTCCACAAGCGTAGCACTGACGTCCCCCGTCTGATGCATGTCTCGACGTCTGAGGACCAGAACGTCCCGGAGTCTGGCTACGTCCCTGACCTGCTACTCTGGCCCTTGAACCAACTGGTACTGTCCTCTGTCTCTTGTCCGGTCCCCCGGACTGTGCTGCTCTCCTAGAGCCAGGGCGGTCTCTCTGATAGGCCGAAGCCCGGTCCTAGTACTCCGCCAGTGAGTCACAACGAAATCCCGTAAGGTAAGCACGGGTGGACTCCCTCAATCTCCTGGAAAAGAGATAGACATGCTGGTCCGCTGGAGGTGCGGCGGGTCCCAACAAGGCTAACTCCGTCCGGAATCGTCTAATCACCTCAATGACTGGGACATCCTCGAATCCTGCCTCCAGGAAGTCCTGGACTCTGTCCCTCCTCAGTGAAGCTGGAGAAAAGGTCTCCCTAACGAGGCTCAGTAGCTGATCCATCTTGGTCACACCACCTCTAACTGTCCTCTACCAATATTGGGCCTGCTCTCGAAACAAGGTCTGGACTATCTCAACCTGCCTCTCCTCTGGGCAACGGATCGCCTCTAAAGCTGACTCTACGTGCCCAATCCAGTGCTCAACCTCTAACCCTACCTTCCCGTCGAAGTAGGGTACATGCTGCTGGTTGAAAGCCTTCAACCATGAATCCGGTCTCGGAGACCTCAGCTCGTCTCTCGCCCTAGCAACCTCCACAACTAGCTCGGGTGCAACCACTGTTGGTGCAACTATCTCTGGTGCAGCCCGAATCTGTGTCACCCTCTGTGTGACCTCAGCTAATCTCGCCGGTGCAGGTGTAGGCACCGGTGGTGCGGGAGGTGGTGCTCCAGTCCTAAATGCCTCCTCAACCCGTCGTACATAATCCCCAAACACAGTAGCTCCTACCGACGCTTCCCCGGTCCTAACAGATGGAGAACCCTACGCCCCGGACCTCACCACAGTCCTATCCCTAGCCTCGGGAACGACGCACTCTGCGACCTCCTCCACTAGGGCCTCTGCTGCTGGTGCACCCACAACTGGTGGGTCCGCAATGGGGATGCGTCCCTGACCTTTACCTCTCATACCTGGAGGTCTTCCTACTCGTCCCCGCCCTCTTGGGACGGTAGGGGGAAGTGGTGGTCTACCCCTGGCGGGTCCTACGTAAGCGGTAGCTCTCGTACGTGCCATTTGATAGCGTATGACGTTTACTTAAGTATAATTGCGTAGGTACTACTTATGATTTCGGTATGATAAACTTCTAAAAGCATAAAGGTAAATATGGTCACAATACACATCCAAGGCATACAAGCCCAAAACATCCTAAGGTCACATACATAGATAGGTACATACCAATCCACAAACATCCTAAGGTCATACATATATATATATAACTATGTAATAATATAAGTACATACTTCTAATCCGGAGATCTATGTCACCGATGTTTGCGGAAGGAGTGGTGGTCCCGTACATTCTAACCCAAACCCGACTCATGCACATGATTTTGAAAACGAAAAGTCAGAACCCATGTGGGTTCTGTTTATTCCTCATTCGGCCTTTAAAAAGATTGCGAGTGCCATTGTTGTGAACCTGGGGCTCTGATACTACTTTTGTAACACCCCAAATCCGCGGGACTCGGGGTGCTACGGGCGAGACCTCACAATGGGTCCCGACCCCCTAGCTTGACAACAATTTCACCGGACCTTTCCAACAAGGCACAAATAAAGGCGAAAACTCAAAATGTTTTTAATGTATGCGGAAACCGAAAGTAAAGACTACAAGGTGGAAACTCAGCCGAGTCCTCAAAACATCACAACTCCGATAAGAAACCAAACCGTACTACATCCACAATACAAAGACATATCCCAAAAACGTCCCCGTCCTATAATGTACGGAGACCCCGGCTGTCCACTCCTCCGCCTCACTCGGCGGCGTCCCTAACCTGCAAGTCATCTACAACCACGGTCTAAAACCGTTAGCTCATATTCGAAGCATTAGAAAAGCGGTCAAGGCACAAACACATACATATCACAAACATATAGCACACAAGTCCGGTTTATTATCTTTTTATTATTATGTCATATCCCGTTCTAATTCAACTTCGGTTTGTGACACGAGACCACCGTGGTCTCGCCTCGGTCCCTATTTACCGGCAAAGAATGGTACATATGCACCCGACCATCTGACCCGCGGGCTAGTCGCCGAGATCCTCCTAGACCCACGCAGGGCTAGGCAGAATGTCACCGCCCATTATCATACACTTGGGCCAAAATATGCATATAAGGTCGGTGGTCCTATTTACCGGTTTAATAGTTATAACTGTAATGCCCGGAATTTTATTCCGGACTTAGAGCGCCTTGTAGATCTTTCCGTAGGCCCGAGATGCCGAGTGCTGGGATTTATTCCTAAAATCCTGAGCCGACTCGTCGTTTTTCCCTTTTTCCCGCGTTCCGACCCTTCGTTCCGAGTCGAAGTGACAAGGGGTCATTTCCGACCCCTCGTTCCGGGGTGATGTGACAAGAGGTCAGCTCCCCTCCCCACATTGCAGCCTTGTCCCCTCCCTCTCTCTTCTCCCTTGCTCACATTTCACGTTACTTCCTCTCATTCACTCTTCCTCACTTCTCTCCTCTTCTCTTCTCCTCTCTTCTCTTCTCTTCTTCCTTGTTGCTTGAGGATCTAAGTTGTGGACTGCAGAAGAAGATCCCAGTTTGTTGGTAAGCTCCTTCCTCTCCCTCCCCTCTCTCCTTGCTTTTTTCCCCTTCTTCTTCTTCCCTCCTTCATCCATGGCTATGGATGAAGATCTTGAGGAGTTTTTGCTCAACTCTTTGCATGCATAGGTTCTTAGCTCGTTTAGGTCGAGGAGAGATGCCTAAGACCAGTGGTGGGTGTTTGGAGAAGATCCAGCAAGGAAAGAAGGACTTTGGAGCCAAGGATTCACGATCGAGACGAAAAAGACGAGCTTCTGCAGCGTAACCGCGGGGGAGGATCATCACGACCGCGGGAGCGGCCCGCCGCAGGTGTGGCTGACCACAGCCGCGGGGGCGGCCCTGACCGGCACAGGGGCAGCTCCTGCAACCGCAAGGGGCGGTTCCTGCTCGGCCAAAGGGCCGCAGGGGCGGCGCCAGCCTTCCGCAGGGGCGGCTTCTGCTCCACCGGGGCGCCAGCTTGACTCCGCGGCTGCGGTTTCTGCAACAGTAGGCTTCTCCTCTCCTTCACTCTTCGTTCCTTCCTTAGTATTGTTGTTGAATCATGTTAGTAGCATGCTTAGGATGCCCTAGAGTAGCTTGAGAATGCCACTTAGTGGTTGTGAACCTAGGAGCCCTTAAGGCTCGATGTAATTGTTGGATATGAGCATGTGAGCATGATGAATCTTCTAGGCTAGCTTGTGCCTCTTTGGTTGAGGATTAATATCTTGTGGAATTATGAACTGTTGTGGGTTGTTTCATGTGTGGAGAGTGTGTGAGTACTTGGGACCTAGGATGCATTCCTAGTTTGAGGTTTTGGTGATCTTGCATAGATCACTAAGAGTGAAGTCTAAGCCTTCTTGAGAGTTAGTATGTATTGATATGCATATCTCTTGTGAGCAGGTTGTGGGCTTCCTCCTTAAGGAAGCAAGAGTGTGGTGACTTGAGTGTCGTGACGAGGTAAGTCTCCGGACTTACTTAGCTCGTATTTTACGTATTAGCATTGATGTGTGTTGGTGGTTTGTGCTTGTATTATTGTTTATGTTATAAACAACTAAACCGGTAAATAGGACCACCGACCTTATATATTTTGGCCCAGGTGTATGATAACGGGCGGTAACATCATCTGCCTAGCTCTGCGTGAAGTCAAGGAGGTTCTCGGCGACTAGCCCGGCGGGTTAGATGGTCGGGTGCATCCGTACCATTCTTTGCCGGTAAGTAGGGACCGAGGCGAGACCACGGTGGTCTCGTGTCACAAACCGAAGTTGAATTAGAACGGGATATGACTTAATAATAAAAAGATAATAAACCGGACGTGCGTGTTTTATGTTGTGTGATATGTATGTGTTTGTGCCTTCACCTCTTTTCTAATGCTTCGAATATGAGCTTACGGTTTTAAACCGTGGTTGTAAATGCCTTGCAGGTTAGGGACGCCGCCGAGTGAGGTGGAGGAGTGGATAGCCGGGGTCTCCGTACATTATAGGACGGGGACGTTTTTGGGTTGTGTTACGTTTTGGGTTATGTGTTCGTATCTTTGGTTGTGGAAGTTGTTGCACGATTTAGACTTTCGTATCGGAGTTATGTTGTTTTGAGGACTCGGTTGAGTTTCCACTTTGTAGTCTTTACATTCCGGTTTTTCGCATACATTAAAAACGTTTTGAGTTTTCGCCTTATTTGTGCCTTGTTGGAAAGGTCCGGTGAAATTGTTGTCAAGCTAAGGGTCGGGACCCATTGTGAGGTCTCCCCCGTAGCACCCCGAGTCTCGCGGATTTGGGGTGTTACAATAACAAGAACATAAACACACACCACCAAACACACATCAATGCTAATACATAAAATACGAGCTAAGTAAGTCCGGAGACTTACCTCGTCACCAAACCCAAGTCACCACACTCTTGCTTCCTTAAGGAGGAAGCCCACATCCTGCTCACAAGAGATATGCATATCAATACATACTCACTCTCAAGAAGTCTTAGACTTCACTCTTAGTGATCTATGCAAGATCACCTAACCCTCAAACTAGGAATGCATCCTAGGTCTCAAGTACTCACCACACACTCTCCACACATGAAACAGCCCACAACAGTTCATAATTCCATAAGATATTAATCCTCAACCAAAGAGGCACAAGCTAGCCTAGAAGATCCATCATGCTCACATGCTCATATCCAACAATTACATCGAGCCGTAAGGGCTCCTAGGTTCACAACCACTAAGTGGCATTCTCAAGCTACTCTAGGCCATCCTAAGCATGCTACTAACATGATTCAACAACAAATCTAAGGAAGGAACGAAGAGTGAAGGAGAGGAGAAGCCTACTGTTGCAGAAACCGCAGCCGCGGAGTCAAGTTGGCGCCCCCTGCGGACAAAGGAGCCGCCCCCCGCGAACCAGAAGCCGCACCCGCGGTGGACTGCGTCGAGTGCAAGCGCCGCCCCTGCGGTCGTGCCGAGAAGCACCCGCGGCGTGCTGAGCCGCACCCGCGGCCTTGCTGTGCCGCCCCTGCGGCTGGCCGCTCACACGGTCGTGCTGAGCCGCCCCCGCGGGTTCTGTGCAGAATGTCGTCTTCTTCGTCTTCGATCGTGGATCCTTGGCTCCAACGTCCTTCTTCTCTTGCTGGATCTTCTCCAAACATCCACCACTGGTCTTAGGCACCTCTCCTTGACCTAAACGAGCTAAGAACCTATGCATGCAAAGAGTTGAGCAAAAACTCCTCAAGATCTTCCTCCATAGCCATGGATGAAGGGGGAAGAAGAAGAAGGGAAAAACAGCAAGGAAGATAGGGGGGGAGAGGATTACCAAACCAAATTTGTAGTTCTCCTGCTGCAGTCCACACATGCAGTTCCGCAATCAACAATGGAGAAGAGAAGAGAAGGGAAGAGAAGAGAAGAGGAGTGTGGAAGTGTCTAACGTGAAATGAGAGCAAGGGAGGAGAGAGAGGGAGACAAGGCTGAAAAGGAGGTGTGGGGATCAAGGGGTTAGTTGACCTCTTGTCCCTCACACGGACCGAGGGGTCGGAAATGACCCCTTGTCATTTTAACCCGGAACGAAGGGTCGGAACGCGGAAAAAGAGGAAAAACGACGAGTCGGCTCGGGATTTTCTTAGGAATAAATCCCGGCACTCGGCATCTCGGTACTATGGGATAAACTACAAGGCGCTCTAAGTCCGGAATAAATTCCGGGCATTACAGATCTAATCCATTCATTTTATTTCTATAATATAGGGACACACCACTCAAATGCACACTCAGTATAAAACGGTAACTAAGTGAGTCCTACGAACTCACTTTATCAGTACTGGTCTCCACGTCTCGCAATCTCGCCAGTCAGAGGTCCGATTATCCTGATTAACAATTATCAACCTTAGAACTCGCTCACCCTTAATACTGCTCGACTTATCATTCTAAAATAATCAGGGTATGATATCTAGCATCGATACCCTGCCATTATTCACGCTTATGTGTGGAGACCTATACGCCCATTCCCATGTTCTCATATGTCATATATCCATCTCTAGCATGGTTCTAAAACGAATCTCTCGTTCACTAAACTCATCATCAACTTTGTTGCTCAACACGTCTATAACAATTCTTCAACATCATTCTACTACTTCATTTTACCAACAAAATAACCAAAGCATTTAAATAATTAATGATTACTTAATTATTTACTTCTCATCTAAATTTGGTTTAGCGGAATTAAATTAACGAGGCTGAAGCGGTTCAGTTCCAACTTCTTAACATTCCGGTCATGCTAAGTTTGTGATCCTATTTCACGTCAACAATCATACCCAACTTATTAGTGTACGCTAACTATTTAATTAATTTATCAAACCAAATTAATTAATTAAATATATTATACTCGTGATTAAAATTAACGGGAATAACTTAGTTAGGGTCTAACCGAAAGTTGACTCGATTCCAAAAGGATAACCGGATTCATATGATGCTGCAGGTGTAATTAATTCCGGGTTCGATACTCCTTGCTTGAAAACAGCCAAGGGAAGTGATATTTTCTACAACCTTCACGTCCCCATTTCGAACCTCACTGGCGGCCAAAATTTTACATTGCTTATTGCTATACCACACATTGGTACATGGAGACGGGTTCGAATTTCCCTGGGGACACACTGCACGTTAGGCGTAAAACAAGACAAAAGAAATGTACAGTGGTCTGCAGTCCAACACTCACTGCGATCCATGAAGAAGAGTAGCCCGTACGTTGGCTTCTTCGTGCTCAAGTCCACAGGAACAGATAAGACGCAGGATGGAAAGGGCGGTGCAAGTGAGAAACCGAGGTAGGACGAATCTGGGCTGCTCCCTTCTTCAGCGTCGGCACCGGTGATCGCAGGGTCTCGACAGTGGCGAAGACGGTATGTCCCAGGGTGGTTTCCGAATTCACGGTGAGAAGGTGGCGTATTGACAAAGAGGGAGAGATATCGGGAAAGGAGATGCGGTGCGAGAGCTTGAAGGAGGAGGAAGGACATGGCTATGCTCGAGGCGGAAGACAAACTGCAGGGGGAAAGAGCAGGTTGCGGGTCGTGGTGTTGCCAGATCGATAGGGTTATCGAGGAGG
>NCTC01003817.1:0-19649 GCA_002319775.1 Fagopyrum tataricum | reverse complement strand
TAGGAGAGGGCTCGTGCATCGGTACGAGACAAATGGTTGGGTTTAGTCCGCTCATATGGGTAATATATTTACGCCTTGTTTTTTATTTTCTAAAATAAAAAATGTTAAGTGTACTAACGTTTTGTACTTGTTGGGGCTAACATTGGATCTTGGCATACTTCCCATGTTTTCATGTTGATACGAACATGAGACGTCGAAGCAGAAATGACCCCGTGGGCACTAATAATTTTGCATATTGTACGGGTGTGCGTTCGGAGACGCGTTTGACATAGATCCGTGTGTGATCGAAGCATGGATGCATCTAGCGTTACTTGGTTCTCGTACTCCGGTTAGGGCTATGACATGGACAAAACATCTACAAGTGTCCATGTATAGAGGGACGATAAGGTTTGGCCCGATTGTTGAGCCTTATATGCCATAGAGGTTGACTCGACAGCTTGGGACAGAACCAAGACATCTGACCCCCACCCATTGATCTAGTTATTAGGAATAGGGCCAACTACGGGGAGGTACTACATGCTGATATTTGCACCTGAGAAGTATGGTGGGAGACCCGTCATTTGCTCGAGTGTTTGAGCTTTGTTACTAGTGCTTTATATGTGTATGCCCCGTGGCCAGGACACGACACGGTACATACACTAGTATGTCCGACATTGTCACACCCGTATTTGTTGTGAGAGTCATGGGATGGGTGTCGGTTCAAGATATGAGCCTTCTTCTTGCGACTCGATTTATCTCGGTACGAACATGTTTTTCAAGCTTTCCATCACCTAATACAATTTGCAAGTGGACAACATACGGAACCATGAATGAATCTAATATCTTTGTGCCGAAGTTGTAACCACTAATAACAACCGTGGAATATGTGGTTCTTCGTCCCTCCTTTGATTTTTTTTCTCCCTCGCTTGTCTCATATCATCTCGGACATGCTCAAACCCCGACTTTTTCCTCCCGGTTTTCTTCTTCAATCTTCTTTGGGAATTTGGACATTAGAGTTTCTCAAATTCACAGTCTCCGAATTTGCATTGATCTCCACAAGGTACCTAACAGACAAAAAATAAATTAAATTAATAACTCAAAATAGGACATTTTGAATTTAAAAAACAAAATAAAATACATTAATAACTCAAAAAATGAAAATTTCGAATAAAAAGACGAAATAAATAAAATAAATATATAAATAAGTCAAATAAATGTCCTAGTTATCGAACTTGGTTCTCATCTAAGGAACCTAACTCGATTGCCTTTTGGAGGTTAGTGACAGCAATTTGATCCTCATTGATCTATATTGGTTCGTCTGGACCACTCGACTGAACCCCGAACTAATCGAGCTCACGCCAAAATGCGTGGACATCTGTCAAGAGGAAAACCCATTCTTCTCTCATGATACTCGCCACTTCATGTGCACAAGGTAATCCGGTAGACGACCGCACAAAGCAATTTACATAATCCATAAAGTAATCCCTTTGCATACTTTGATGTACGTCGCATACAAATCCCGTATGCAAATATCGGAAACCCCGGCCCAATAGTTGGCGAAAATCGGTAAGTTTGCAACCTCAATAGCTGCCTACCCAACAAGATCTATCAATGACGGTATACACACCGTTAGCTAACAATTCAATATATAAGTTAATATTAAGTAGCACACACACACAATACAAAAATTAAACACGCATCATGCTTGCACTCAATCGTTTTAATATCTTCCATTAGGTGATTCAATTCTATTAGTTCAACTTATTGTGTGGCACGAAGGTCCCATCGACCTTCGCCTCTGTCCCCGTAAACCAACCGGAGTGGATCTAATGCATCTCACCATTTACCGGTATGGATTGGTAGCAGAGAGCCTCTCAGTCACCTAGCAGCGTTGGGCATTGATGCCACGATCCGCTCTCACACACTTGGGTCTACTTATACCGTAACGTTGTCTTACTCAAATTATAATTATAAAACACTCATCACATCACTACAATAATACACACCCATATATGTATCATTAGCGAAGCAAGTCCGTAAGACTTTACATGAACTAGTCCGATATCCAAACTCGCTAAATCTCGATCTGTACGTAAAGATCTCAACAACCTAATCAAGACGGAAGATGTCTTAACATCACAATTCGATCACTTATGAAGCTTTTGGAAGAGTTCTAGACTATCTCTGAGGTTCATATAAATAAAGAATAAGAAACCCCAACTTTTATGAAAATTACCAAAATACCCCTAACCTTTCTAAAATTCCGTACCGAGTTTTGAGGGTTTACTCAAACTTATATTCTAAGTCCAAAACCTTAATAAAAATTCTTTCGGAAATCGATCAAGTGCCCTATTTTGGGCTACGATAAAACCCTTCTACTAATTCCCAAAAATTCCGAGAAAAATTCTTAACGTACTATTCCAGGTCTACTTCAAGCTAGAATGATCAAAATCCATAAACAAAATTTCATAGGTTCTACACAAAATCCCAAAGGTGCCTTCATGCACAATAAAAATCAAATACTTAGACAAAAAACTTAAGTTTTTCCAAAACAGGTTCCGTACCAAACTTTGTGAATCTATAAGTCGTATCCGACCGTTGAATCATTCTACTTCAAGCTGGAATGATTTTAAGTTATTTAAACTTAGTCCCGAAGTTTGCTACTCAAGGCTGGAAAATTTTTGCAAAAACTGGTTCTAACAGGATATGGAATTCGAGTCTTGTAACCAGCAATGTTGAGGCAACAAAAAACTTACATGTCTCATGTTCGAGACTCACGAGAAGAAAAAAAAACTTACGCTATTGTTTCAAGTGAAAACATTCTTTGACAGAACGAAGAGAAGAGGGGAACGAGTTCACCTTGGTTCTGCAGCCGGGAAGAGAGGACAACGATGGCTCGCCAGTGAGGACTCTCCCCGCTACACGCGTTGCTGCCGTCATCGCACCGAGGAGAAGGCAAAGAAGGAAGGTCGGACCCTTTGCACTCCCGTCTGAACTCTGCACACACCGCTTGTGAAGGAGTTCGACTTGTGCGCCTAATGTCATGCCAAGGAGGAGGCCCGTCTCAATATATTAGGAGGCCCGGTTCATTTATAGTTAAAAAAAACAAATCAAGCCCACTTTAAAAGAATATATATAGGTAAGGATAAAAAAAAAAAAAACTTTAAGAATGGGGCCTCGAACTTGAGACCAATGCATACACATCAATACCCTCCTAACCAACTGGGTTAATAATACATTAGTAGTAACACAAATTTTTTTTATGAGGCCCTAAGTTATCTGAGACCCTGTTCTAGTGAACAGGTTGCACCGGCTCCGAGCCAGGCCTGCCGAGGAGAAAAGGGTAGGGTGAGTGAGGAGTGTCGATGGTCAAGCAGTAAGTCGGTTGTCAGTTCTTGCTTGTTGTTTGTCGTTGCCGGTGAAGAAGAAGGAAGTTGTGTCGAAGATCGTGTGCAGATGGTTAGAGGAGAAAGAGAGCAATAGCATGGCCATCTACTTCTCACGTGGATCGTCCGCTTCTCACGCCAGAAGGAAGGAACATAAAGAAAGAGAAAGAGAAAGAGAGTGGATGGGTCTCTGGTACTGGGCCAAGCTAACCCGTCATATGATAGGGCAGAGTTGGGCCTTAAGGCTTGCCAAAGAGAGAAGAAAAATTGGGCCGCAAGAGAAGAAAATGAGAATTAAAAAAGAAGAAGCCAAAGCCCGTTTGATTCGACTCGAGTAGAAGCCCGAAATAAAAATTTCGGGTTATTACATCTTTCATCTACATAAAATTAACACATATATTTTCGTAATTTTACCCACAATCATACTCATTTTTTCCAAACACTCACTTCACTTATTTTAATATTCGTTCTCAAAATTCATCTAAATAATTAGGATGAATTTATACCTAAGCACTAACTATGCACTTTCTATTTGTGAATAAATCCTTCCTTCAAATAGTAATACCCAATTTTTAATGCCCAACCTTCATCGTGTACCCAACTTAGGCTACCAAAAACTAGTTACCCGATTTTAATACCCAACGTTCTACATCCAAATTCACTTCTATTATCAAACTTCGTTGTTACCCGATTTTAATACCCAACGTTCTATATCCAACTTCACTTCGGTTACCCAACTTCGTTGTTACCCGATTTTATTACCCACGTTCTATATCCAACTTCACTTCGGTTACCCAACTTCGTTGTTACCTGATTTTAATACCCAACGTTCTATATCCAACTTCACTTCGGTTACCCAACTTCGTTGTCACCCGATTTTAATACCCAACGTTCTATATCCAACTTCACTTCAGTTATCCAACTTCGTTATCGGTTACCCAACTTCGTTGTTACCCGATTTTAATCCCCAAAGTTCTATATCCAACTTCACTTCGGTTACCCAACTTCGTTGTTACCCGATTTTAATACCCAACGTTACATATCCAACTTCACTTCGGTTACCCAACTTCGTAGTTACCCGATTTTAATACCCAACGTTCTATATCCAACTTCACTTCGGTTACCCAACTTCTTTGTTACCCAATATTAGTTACCCGATTTCAATACCCAACGTTATATCAAAAAGTAAAGATTTTTATATTCAGCCGGCTTTTTGACAAATTTATCTTGTAGCGGTAACATTGTAAATGAAAACTTATTAAAGTGGTTGTCAACTCATATTGCAAAATCTTAAAACCAAACAATGTAAATATAAGTCTCAACTTGTATATCATACAAATAAGCTTAAAAATAGTATTCAACAAAGTATGGTAAAAACAAACACGGGTGCTACAAGTTTATATGAACACAAGATAGATACTACATGATACCAAATCAACCTCAATCAGCACCTTCTGAGCCAATTCTTCTCTTTGATACTTTACTATCACCTGGTGAAGCATTTTTTGATGCGCACACAAGATATATACTACATGATACCAATCATTAGGATGGTTGTCTGAATAATGACAAATTCACACAAGAAACTTCAATTTGTATTATAAGACTTTTTCTACTCAAATATTGGTGTCTTAATTTGACATTGAACATCCAGGCTTTCATTTTCATTACCTAAAATCAATCAACAGACACATTGATATACTAAAGACCAGTAGAGAATGCCGCGATCTTGATGTACTTTGTTGTCTTCATAAACTACATAGATGATCTTTAAGATGAAAGACACAAGATAGTTTTTGCTGGTAGACTGAGGGCTACAACATAGCGTTCTAATTGTGTGTATCTCCTAAACACCACCTGGAGTATGTTATCACCAGCAGTAGAGTGAAGAGTCACAAGCACCTTGGCACAATCTCTGAAATCATTACAAATTCTTAGAATTCTTTTACCTAAAAGAAGAATTAACACATTTTTTCTAAAACATAATGTTTTCTTACATAAGTTGTAATTATGTGAACTGTGTATGCAGCTTCAAAGTCTTAGTCCAAGTCGGGATCTTGTAGAGAGTGCGGCGAGCAACATAGACTGCAGATGCATCCCCCTTTAAAGGGTTATATACCAAGGTAGTACAACTCATCATGGCAAGTTCTGCTAAAAATGAACCATATTCTCCAACTGCATTTTATAAAAAACTAGTTTAGTGTCCGAGCATTGTTCTGGTATTTATATATATATATATATATATATATATATATATATATATATATATATATATATATAAAATAATAGACCAACTACCCACAAAATAGTAGATCAATTAACCACAACGCGTCACGTCTGCGTTAATGTATACAACTTTAGTAAAATATTTAGCGTTCCAATAAGATTTTCTAAAATTTGTGGGGAGAAAAAAAAACAAAAATAATTAACTGATTTAAAAAAAAAGATTTATTGGCTTTAATTGTGGGAGCTCAATTTCAAAATACTGCTCCCACAACGCGCCAAGTCAGCGTTAATGTATACTGCTCCCACAACACGCCACGTCAGCGTTAATGTATATTGCTTTAGTAGACTGTATAGATATAGATTTCAAACTATTAGACTTACTGAATAATCAATGTGGGATAGCAAAACAGTGAAAATATTTAGCGTTTCAATAAGATTTTTTAAAATTGGTGGGGAGAAAAAAAAAAAGAAAATAGTTAACTGATTTTAAAAAAAAAATTATTGGCTTTGATTGTGGGAGCTCTATTTCAAAATATTGCTCCCACGGCGCGCCACGTCAGCGTTAATGTATACTTCTTTAGTAGAGTATATAGATTAGATCAGCAAATTTTCAAATGATCGGAATTCAAAGTTTCCGGAAAGTTAGTTTACTCACTTCATCGTCGGGGATGGAAGCTTTGAGAAACCAGGAACATATAGGGTGTAGGGACAGTTATGTTCCATTCAAGCTTGCTCAAAATGGTCTTCTCTATTTTTCAAGATCTGCTCATTGCTTAATGCACTATCAGCTATAGAAACAAAGTCATTGACCTGTGGTGCCCAAGTCTCTTCTTACTTGCAGGCTATGAGCATTGCACCAAGGCCGAGTAATTGCAGTTCTCTCCTTGGTACTGTTTTTAAGGACATGAATCTATCAATCAAGTTGATTGTTAGATACAGAGTTTCTGGCATGAGTTCAAATCTGTCGTGGACTTCAATGAGCCAGTTGATTATAATAGCCCGAATCTTTTCATTCATCTCTGGCTGTGAGTCCATGTAATCATGTGGCCTGTACTCATTCTAATAAAAAGAAAGATTGATTATATATAACTCAGATCTCTTGTAGAATTTTCTGTGAAAATTTGTACCTCAGATTCCTTGTAGAATTTGTAGATATTCTCGACGTACTCAGCCACAGCCAATTTATTTATAAGTATGTCTTACTGATTTTATCTTGTTCTAGGGTATGAATTTCTAGGGTATGGAGAGCCCGACGTTGCATGATGAATATATGGTGTTGGTGATAGTTTACATTTTTTTTATTGTATGTCATAATATATATATATATATATATATATATTATGGTAGTTTAAGGCTCATCCAATACAAAATGCAAGAGTTGTGCATAAATGATCCGTGTTTCTAGTTGTGCTTCTAAATGTTGTTTGCAAGATACGAGAGTTGCATGAATTAATTCTTTAATATCTTGCAAGATGAGAGAACACCGTATGGTTCTTTTTTTTTTATACCATGACTATATATAATTTATGATATGAATGATTGTTGATTGAGATTGATTATATATTATTGTGGTTATCCGGATTTTGTAATACCTATATTATTCACCTATATGTTGTTGAGTTCCTTGTTTTCTATTGAGTTGGACCACGAGATAACACCCCTCATTCCCTTACAATTATTGAGTCGATTGGTGCCTTCGATGGGCTTGAAGTTTTGTGTTTTGTTTTCTGTGTGTTGATCAGTTTTGTTTCTAACTCGATTTCATAATCTCATGTCCTGATCAAGTCGATTTCACCGTTTCTATCAGCTCGATCGATACTTACCTTTTGATTCAAGCACTTTACTTTTGGTTTTTGGGTTTACTTTTAATCATTCAAATCATTAATCATTTTCTCTATGTCCGATCCTAATACATGTTCTACAATCATCGACTAAGTCGAGATGTTGATTTGATTCCAACGAATTGAGTTGTTGGTTTAATCCCATTAAAGCGACTAGTTGATTTGATTCCGAGGGATCGAGTTATTGAATTGATTTTAGTGTATTAGATTGTTAGTGATTAATTCTATTAAAAATAAATTTTTTTGTTACTAAAATTTTTTACACAAATTATCTTAATTTAGTAAAATAGAAAATATTAACAAATAAATAGTAACCAAGTATATAAAACATAAACTAAACACAGTGAACAGTCAAATATATAAATATCTCAAATAACTTAAAATATGCTCCTAAATATGAATAACATGCAAAGGAGAATTCCCAGATGTATCAAACATTTCAAAATAACAAAATGTGTAACGAAAATACTATGAAATATAGCACATATTTTAAAAAAAAAAAGGTAATCTAACACTAGTACTAATACATACCACAGCCAATCTCATTACCACATATGTCCCTTTTGACCACCATTGTCATCACCACTTGAACTCCTAAGAACATGAGAAGTAAATGGAGGAATTCTACTTAGAATATTTGTATGATCAGTTGAATCATTTGTGAGAAAAATAGATTTCAACTATCATTCAATAAGAATTGCAATGGCATGTCGGATTGGACAATTGGATGCAAATTGTTATACATTTTCATCTTCATCCTTTGTATATCAACATATCATAAGATTATAGTTCTTGCATTTTAGCTTGAAGTATTGCTTTGTCGGTTTAACCTTGGTCACAGACAAACTACGGTCATGAGAAATATGAAAGAATAGAAAGTGGTTATGTAAGAGTCTTAGTCTTTCGGACCGAGTTCCATTCTTAGCCGAGATTTCCTTTAGCCGAGATTGGCCTAGCCGCACCCGCGGGCACCAGGTGCCGCCCCTGCGGTATCCGTCCCTGCGGCTCAGAGACCGCGCCTGCGGATTCTGCGGCTGCAGCCGGCTTTGTTGACTTCGTTGACCCGTGCTTTACCTTGCTTATTCTTTCCTTGCTCTAGGCTGATCAAGGGTTTCATCCTCACTCCTTTCTTCAGCTTCCCACGTTCTTCTTGCTTCTCCTTGCTTCACCTTGATCTTGTCCTTGGTTTTCCTTTGGTTTGGAAGAGAGTTGTTGTACTTTGTGGTTGATGATGATGCTAGTGTGTGTGTTACTGAGCTTGAAAGCCAGCTTTGGTGTGTGTTGATCCTCCCTGCAGGCCTAGGATCTTCAGTAGTGTTGAGTTCTTGGCTTCTTCTCCTTCTCTCTTCTTTGATTCATTCTTTCTAGCTTAGGATTATATGTATGCTAAGGGTATTGATGTTAGTATGTGTATGGACATGTTTGTGTGTGGATTTTGGAAGAGAAAAGGCGGGATTTGATCACGGAAGAGCCGAGGAGAACTGCGGAATCGCCCTCTGCAATGTTGCCGCCCACGTGGCCAGAAGTCACCGCCTCTGCGGACCTTGTGCCGCAGCGCCCGCGTCGTGCCCGCGTTGCCAGCGACCCTTGTCACCGCCCCGCGGTTGAGTGTCACCGCGCCCGCGTTTCCTGCGTTCCGCCCCTGCGTCCCTTGATCACACAGGTGCGTCTTATTCCGGGACTACCCATAGTTGGGTAGCTCTTTTCCTTTCCTAGTATGAGGGAACTAGTATCATGCTAGGTATCGTTTATGATGAGTATGATATAGATATGCCGGTTACGGCTTTGAGGTTACAAGTTGGATATGATCCTTATGGATCCCTTAGGTCTAGTGTGACCCCTTTGTGGGATAGGATTTTGATATATATGTATGTATGCCTTGTATAGGCCGTGTTGTCCTCCAGTTTGGAGTGACCAGTTGGAGAGTTGTTTGTGGTTGAGTTTACTTCTGAGATTGAGGTAAGTCCATAGGACTTACTTAGCTACTATCCTTATATTGGATGTATGCTTGGGTGGGGTGTGTTATATGCTTTATAGCATGTGTTATTAGTGTCACCGACCTATGTTATATTTACGCCCATTGTAGTGGCCGTGATAACCTTTCCCTTTTATCCCGTAGTGGAGTCTGGGAGGTTCTCTGTACTCAGGCCATATCTGGTATACGGGAAGGACCCTCACCACTCTCATAGAGTACACGGGAGGTGTGCTGATACTACTCCAGCTGGCTAGAGCACTCAGAGGCGGGGATTATATTCCTCGTGTCACATATCTTCATATACATCTATTTATACGATTGAGTGATTCAACTTATTAAAGATAATAAACGGGTAAATGTGTGATATCATGATGATGTGTTAATATTATTGGTGTGTGTTTGTGCTCTAGCATCTTCTTATATATGTGTATAATTAGCTAACGGTTTTATACCGTGTTGTAGATCCTCTGCAGGTTAGGAGAGCTGCTGAGTGATCCAGAGGGGTGATCTGCTGAGGGTTCCGTACACTGGGCGTATTCGTGGGATATGGGTTATTTGCGTTGTACGGTTTCATGTTTTGACTTTGTACTCAACAGTACTTGTATCACCTTGTGATATGTATATATATATATATTCAGTTTTATGTTTTGTTTTAATCTATTGGTGTCTTGTTGTAAGATTCAGTGAATTGTTGTCAGGCTATGGTTAGGATCCATTGTGAGATCCTAGCCCAGTAGCACTCCGAGTCTACGGATTTGGGGTGTTACAAAGTTGGTATCAGAGCCAGGTTGACAAAATGTCACTAGTAATTTGCAATAAAGTTCGAATAAATAAATAAACAGAACCGAAAAGGGGTCTGACTTTTCAAAAGGTTTGGTTTTGAAATGAGTACAATGTTTTTGGGTTATCGTGTACGTGAACCATCGCCCTCTGAAGATCTCGACAGTATAGATATATATAGATATTCTGCTGTGATTGATCTGTTATATATCTATACATATGGCATATATATAGCCTTCTAAGATAGGTTTACGTCTTCTGCAGATGGTTCAGACTAGAGCCTTACCTGCAGCTAGGCGAGGTTGAGGTAGATCCCCTCTAGGTAGAGGACAGGGTAAGACTCCTCCTGACGGTTCACATGCGGGAGAGATAATGAGGAGGTTGCTGAGAGCGTCGTTCCTAAGACTGGGAACGGGGCAGCTGAGGACAGGGGGCACAGAGAGCCTAGTCTGGCGAGTCTGATCGTGTCTCCATGGGAGATCAGAGTTCCGAGCATATATCAGACGTGTTGAGGAGGCTGCCAGAGCCAGTAGACGTGCCCCAGATTTACAGGCACAAAAGGGACATCTGAGAGGTCCCACACCGTTACTCAGGTGTCAGTTGTACAGTACCTACTGCTGAGATTGCCAGAGCACCGGAGAAGCATAAAGGGCCTAGACAGATACCTAGTTGAAGGCATTCCATCAGATGGGTGTACCCTCTTTCACTGGGAAGGGTGGGGTTGGAGGTTGAGCTTTGGATCGGGCATGTAGACTCAGCTCTGGAGTCTATTCGATGTCAGCTGACAGACAGATCGAGCTGGTTCAGACTTTATTCCGAGACTTGGCACAACACTAGTGGAGATCAGTACGGGGTCAGGTTACCAGTTATGATTAGATGAGGACGATGATTAGAGAGCGTTTCTGCCCTGCCTCACTGAGGAGGGAGAAACTGCGAGATTTTGTTGAGGCTGGGTTTGAGGATGTACCTGTCTCTGAGGCCATCAGGAGGTTTCAGGAGGAGCTGGCATTACTGGGACTAGTTGCACCTTCTACAGACCAACACGTTTATCTCTTTTCCCGACGACTAAGGGATACTACCCGGGCCTATATGGCGGGATTTTATTGTGAGTCCTTGATGGACTACCAGGATAGAGCCGCCGACTATGAGCGAGAGCGGCGAGTCAGAGGAGAGCTTCTCAGATCGGAGGGTCTGAGAAGAGGAAGCGTACAGGGCAGACCAGTGTACTGGTGGTTCTGCTAGTGGTTGGCGTGGTCAGAGACGCCAGGGTCAGCCTTCATCTGCACCGGTTGCAGAGAAGGGGGCAGTGTTTTAACTGTGGAGATCCAGGGCATTTGAAGCCCGAGTGCACGAGGCCATTAGTGACGTGTTTTACCCGTGGTAGACAGGGTCATAGAGCCGTTTACTGCCGCCGGGCGGAGCTACATCTCAGCAGGGTTTTTCTCCTGCCAGTGTAGCGGAGGTGGCAGAGGCCACCTCAGCAGCAGCAGCAGCAGATACAGGGACAGCAGAGAGTCCTAGAGGCAAGGCCGTGGTGGGGGCACCACTGATACCAGAGGCCCACAGGTTCGTGTTTTTGAGCTGAGGAGTGCAGAGGAGCCAACTGCACCTACTGCTACTGGTACCATTCTGATTCATGGTTTACATGTTAGAGTTTTATTTGATACGGGTGCTACGCACTCTTTTATTTATGATGCCTGTGTAGAGCGTCTTGGGTTAGATACAGTTGAAGGGATGCCCTTTATTATAGGGTTACCGATGGTGGTAGGGTCAGAGGTACCCGTGAGATTCACGGTTGTCCCATTTCTATAGGGACCCGTGTGTTACTAGTTGACTTCTTTGTCATGCCATTAGAGCATGAAGAAGTCATTCTAGGTATGGATTGGATGGCTAGACATTCTGCAGTCCTAGATGTAGGTAGGAGGACTGTTACCCTCTCTACCGAGTTAGGCCAGATAAAGGTTTTCCGAGGTTGGGACCTTGGAAAGGTAGGTACAATTATCAACGCTATACGGGCAGCTAGACTGATTGCACAGGGTTGCGAGGCCTTCTGGTGTTATGCCATGAAGGAGGGGAGAGTCCAGCAGTAGAGGACATTCTAGTTGTCTGTGAGTTTACTGATGTTTTTGCTGAGCCGTCCAGTTTCCCGCCTCAGAGGAGTGTGGATTTTAGTATCGAGTTAGAGCTTGGTACGAGACCCATCTCGAAGGCCCATACAGGATGGCGCTTGTCAAGATGTTGGAGCTGAAGATGCAACTCGAGGAGTTGGCTGAGAAGGGCTTCATTCTCCCTAGTGTGTCCCCATGGGAGCACCCGTCCTCTTCGTACGGAAGAAGGACGATCACTGAGGTTATGCATAGATTACAGAGAGCTGAACAAGGTGACCATCAAGAACAAGTATCCGTTGCCGCGCATTGATGATTTGTTAGATCAGCTACAGGGAGCGACTCTGTTTTCCAGGATTGACATGCGTTCCGGGTATCACCAGCTGAGGGTGAGGAGCAGGATGTGCACAGGACAGCATTCCGGACCAGATATGGCCACTACGAGTTTGTAGTGATGCCATTTGGGCTTACGAATGCCAGCCGTCTTTATGGAGTTGATGAACAGTATCTTCATCGCCTTCCTGGATCAGTTTGTGGTGGTTTTATTGATGACATTTTGGTATACTCTCGCAGTGGAGAGGGGCATGCAGGACATCTGAGGACTGTATTGCAGGTTTTGCGGTATAGAGAACTTTATGCTAAGTTCTCTAAGTGTGAGTTCTGGATGCCAGAGGTAGCATTCCTGGGTCATGTGGTTTCAACTGAGGGATCAAGGTGGATCCAACGAAGATTGATGCAGTAGCAGCATGGACGACACCGACGAACGTCAAGGAAGTACGTAGTTTCCTTGGCCTAGCCGGTTATTACAGACGCTTTGTGGAGGGATTTTATGTGATTGCCGTCCACTGACGAGTTTGTTGAGGAACAGACTACCAGATTTGTGTGGTCTGATTAGTGCATGCAAAGTTTTGAGGAGTTGAAGAGGCGTTTGACTTTTGCTCCTATTTTGGGACAGCCAGAGGGTACTGAGGATTTTGTGGTTTACAGTGATGTATCAAGCTAGGCTTGGAATGTGTTTTGATGCAGAGAGACAGGGTGATTGCATATGCGTCTCGACAGCTGAAGACGTATGAGGAGAACTACCCGACTCATGATCTGGAGTTGGCAACGGTAGTTCATGCACTGAAGATCTGGAGACATTACTTGTATGGTGCTACATGTCAGATCTTCACAAACCATAAGAGTCTAAAGTATATTTTCACGCAGCGGGAATTGAATAACCGCTAGCGTAGGTGGCTTGATGTAACACCCCAAATCCGTAGGACTCGAGGTGCTACTGGGCTAGGATCTCACAATGGATCCTGACCCTAGCCTGACAACAAATTCACTGAATCTTACAACAAGGCACCAATAGATTAAAACAAAACATAAAACTGATATATATACATCTCAAAAGGATGATACAGAGTACTGCTGAGTACAAAGTCAAACAGAAATCCGTACAATAATGATAAACCTAAAATCCCACGATAACGCCCAGTGTACGGAACCCTCAGCAGATCACCCCTCTGGAACACTCTGCAGCTCTCCTAACCTGCAAAGGATCTACAACACGGTATAAAACCGTTAGCTAACCATACACATATATGAGAAGATGCTAGAGCACAATCACTTATCAATAATATTAACATCTCATCATGATATCACACATTTCCCGGTTTATTATCTTTATAACGTTAATCACTCAAGAGTATATAAATCAGTATATGAAAATACGTGACACGAGGAATGAATATAATCCTCGCCTCTGCGTGCAATAGCTAGCTGGAGTGGTACCAGCGCACTTCCCGTATACCATATGGAGTGGTAGTGCCCTTCCCGTATACCAGAACTAACTATCTTACAAAGAACTTCCCAGACTCCACTACGGGATGAAAGGTAAGTTGTCACAACCACTACAATGGGCGGTCAATACAACATAGGTCGGTGACCAACATAAAGCATGCTATAAAGCATATAACAAACACCACTCATGCACACATCCAATATAAGGATGGCAGCTAAGTAAGTCCTATGGACTTACCTCAATCTCAGAAGTAACTCAACTACGATCAACTCTCCACTGGTCCACTCCAAACTGGAGGACAACACGGCCTATACAAGGCATACACATATATATATCAAACTCCTATCACACAAAGGGTCACACCTAGACCCAAGGGATCCATAAGGATCATATCCAACTCGTAAACCTCAAAGCCGTAACCGGCATATCTATATCATACTCATCATAAACCGATACCTAGGATGGTACTAGTTCCCCTAGGAAAGGAAAGGAGCTACCCAACTATGGGTAGTCCCGGGACAAGACGCACCTGCATGATCAAGGGACGCAGTAGCGGAATACGTAACCCGCAGGCGCGGCAGGGATCAGCCGCAGTAGGCATAAAAGGGGGGGGGGCGGGTACTATACGGGGAGGGCGGCTTCTCTTCGGCTCTTCACGTGATCAAATCACGTCTTCTCTCCATCAAATCACACACATGCCATAACATACACATTCAAACATCACCTATGTCCAACATCTAATCCTAAGCTAAAAAGAATGGAATCCAAGAAGAAAGAAGAGAAGAGAAGAAGGAAGCTTACCACACTGTGGTCCTAGGCTGCAGGAGATCAACACACACCAAAGCTGGCTTCCAAGCTCAGCAACACACATCACTAGCATCAACAAACACCAAGAAACTCTCTTCCAAACTCAAGAAACCAAGACAAGATCAAGGAGAAACAAGGGAGAGGCAAGGAGGACGTGAGAAGCTGAAGAAAGAAGTGTGAAACCCTTGCTCAGCCAAGGGAAGGAAGAGGAAGGGAAAGGTAAAGCACGTCAAAGAGTCAACAAAACCGGCTGCAGCCGCCGGAAACCGCAGGGGCGGTTCCATGAGCCGCAGGGGCGGAAACCCGCAGGCGGCAGTCCTGCCCGCGGGTGCGGAAAGGCCAATCCTCTCACATCTCACCCCCTAAAAACAAGTTTCGTCCCGAAACTTGCAAAGTCCTGAAACCACTCGGACTCAAAAGCCGAGGTAAAACTCTCTATAACCTCAAACATAAGCATGGAGGAAATCATCAACTCCCAGTAAACTATACTATCCAGGGCCTAGAGGAAAACCATCTCTAGCCAAACCATAAACATATCACAAGGCATAGAGGAATCACATCTCTAGCCGTATCATACCATAACAGAAAGGCATGGAGGAAGAACATCTCCAACACTACTATGTCCATCAAAATAGCATGGAGGAAAGAACCATCTCCAGCTAAACCTAAATATCACAATAGCATGGAGGAAAACCATCTCCAGCTATAAACAAGAATCATACTAGCACAACAAGATCTAATAAGATCATAATCACATCAAAGCTAGTATGAAATAAACACATCATAGCATATAAGCATATAAGCACATAAGACTCACCAAGTACTAAGATCTACTCGGTGATCCTACTGGTGCACCTATCTCGGCATAGAACTCTGGATAGTTCCTCTGGATACTATCCTCAGTCTCCCATGTAGCCTCCTCAGGTCCTCGTCTCGACCACTGTATCCTCAACATAGGAATGTCCTTCGAACGCAGGCGTCTCATACCTCGCTCTAGGACTGATGTGTCTCGATCTGGTATGTACTCCCTCAGCTGAGACACATGAAATACAGGGTGAACACCCTCTAATCTCGGAGGCAAGGCTAATCTGTAAGCTGCGCTCCCAACCCGATCCAGAATCTCGAACGGTCCGACATATCGGGGCTCAACTTCCCCTTAATGCCAAAACGCCTAACACCTCGTGTCGGGGACACTCTCAGCCACACATGGGCTCCAACTCTGAACTCTAGAGGTCTACGCCTCCTATCAGCATAAGACTTCTGACGGCTCTGCGCAGTCAGCATACGCTCTCTGATCAATGCTACTCGAGCCATATCATCCTGAATCTGATCAGGTGCTAAACCACTGACACTGCTCTGCTCATCCCAGCATAACGGGGTACGACATCTCTGTCCATACAGTGCCTCATATGGGGCCATCCCAATAGATGCATGCCAGCTGTTGTTGTAGGAGAACTCAACAAGTGGGAGATGATCCGTCCACACTTGTCCCCAATCCAACACACAAGCTCGCAGCATATCCTCCAGGGTCTGAATGGTCCTCTCTGACTGACCATCTGTCTGAGGATGGAACGCAGTCGTGAAGTGCAAACTCGTCCCCAGGGCAGTCTGAATCTGCTGCCAGAATCTCGAGGTAAATCGTCCATCTCTGTCTGAGACGATCGTCCTCGGTACACCATGGAGTCTCACTATCTGCCTAGTGTACTCCTCAGCTAATCTGCTCACCGGCCACGTCTCCCTAATAGGAATGAAACGTGCCGTCTTCGTCAATCTGTCCACTATGACCCAGATGGCATCAAAACTCCGGCTCAGCCTCAGTCCAGTCACAAAATCCATGGTGACGTCCTCCCACTTCCTCTGTGGAACAGGAAGTGGATGGAGCTCACCTCCAGGTCTGAAATGCTCGATCTTGACCTGCTGGCAGGTCGCACACTGTGCCACAAATCTGGCCACATCGGGCTTCAGCCCTCCCACCAATATAACGTCTCAAATCCTGATACATCTTACTCGTACCTGGATGTACAGAGTAAGGTGTACAGTGAGCCTCCTGTAAAATCCTCTGCCTCAGCTCTGTATCAGCAGGTACACAGACGCGACCGCGGCGCCTCAAAACTCCATCTGCTCCAAGCAGGAACTGTGGTGCCTCATCCGAGACATCCTATCTCTGATCCTCATCAAAGTCGGGCAGGTCTCCTGCTTCTGTTGGATCTCGCCAACAGATCAGGAAGGACCTCTAAAGTACGCAGCTGGGCATCCTCATCAGGAAACTGGATGTCCAACTCTAACCAGATCAGATCTCTCTGCAACTGATGCTGAACTGTCAATCTCGCAATCGCCTGCTCTCGAGGCGTCTTCCTGCTCAAGGCGTCGGCGACAACGTTCGCCTTCCCTGGATGTACAGAATCTCTAAATCAAAGTCCTTGATCAGCTCGAGCCACCTACGCTGGCGGTTATTCAATTCCCGCTGCGTGAAAATATACTTCAGACTCTTATGGTCTGTGAAGATCTGACATGTAGCACCATACAGGTAATGTCTCCAGATCTTCAGTGCATGAACTACCGCTGCCAACTCCAGATCATGAGTCGGGTAGTTCTCCTCATACGTCTTCAAGCTGTCGAGACGCATAGCAATCAACCTGCCTCGCTGCATCAAAACACATCCCAAGCCTAGCTTGGATGCATCACTGTAAACCACAAAATCCTCAGTACCCTCTGGCTGTGCCAAAATAGGAGCAGAAGTCAAACGCCTCTTCAACTCCTCAAAACTCTGCATGCACTGATCAGACCACACAAATCTGGTAGTCTTCCTCAGCAAACTCGTCAGTGGACGGGCAATCACAGAAAATCCCTCCACAAAGCGTCTGTAATAACCGGCTAGGCCAAGGAAACTACGTACTTCCTTGACGTTCGTCGGTGTAGTCCATGCTGCTACTGCCTCTATCTTCGCTGGATCCACCTTGATCCCCTCAGCTGAAACCACATGACCCAGGAATGCTACCTCTGGCATCCAGAACTCACACTTAGAGAACTTAGCATAAAGTTCTCTATCCCGCAAAACCTGCAATACAGTCCTCAGATGTCCTGCATGCTCCTCTCCACTGCGAGAGTATACCAGAATGTCATCAATGAAAACCACCACAAACTGATCCAGGAAGTCGATGAAGATACTGTTCATCAACTCCATAAAGACGGTTGGGGATTCGTAAGCCCAAATGGCATCACTACAAACTCGTAGTGGCCATATCTGGTCCGGAATGTTGTCCTGTGCACATCCTGCTCCCTCACCCTCAGCTGGTGATACCCGGAACGCAGGTCAATCCTGGAGAACACAGTCGCTCCCTGTAGCTGATCTAACAAATCATCAATGCGGCAGTGGATACTTGTTCTTGATGGTCACCTTGTTCAGCTCTCTGTAATCTATGCATAACCTCAGTGATCCGTCCTTCTTCCGTACGAAGAGGACAGGTGCTCCCCATGGGGACACGCTAGGGCGAATGAAGCCCTTCTCAGCCAACTCCTCGAGTTGCTTCTTCAGCTCCAGCATCTCGACAGGCGCCATCCGGTATGGGGCCTTCGAGATGGGTCTCGTACCAGGCTCTAACTCGATACTGAAATCCACACTCCTCTGAGGCGGCAAACTGGACGGCTCAGCAAAAACATCAGTAAACTCACAAACAACTAGGATATCCTCTAAGCTGGACTCTCCCCCTCCTTCATGGCATAACACCAGAAGGCCTCGCAACCCTGTGCAATCAATCTAGCTGCCCGTATAGCGCTGATAAATTGTGCCTGTCTTTCAAGGTCCCAACCTCGGAAAACCTCTATCTGGCCTAACTCGGTAGAGAGGGTAACAGTCCTCCTACCTACATCTAAGACTGCAGAGTGTCTATCCATCCAATCCATACCTAGTATGACTTCTTCATGCTCTAATGGCATGACAAAGAAGTCAACTAGTAACACACGGGTCCCTACAGAAATGGGACAACCGTGAATCTCACGGGTACCTCTGACCCTACACCATCGGGTAACCCTATAATAAAGGGCATCCCCTCAACTGTATCTAAACCAAGACGCTCTACACAGGCATCAGAAATAAAAGAATGCGTAGCACCAGTATCAAATAAAACTCTAACAGGTAAACCATGAATCAGAATGGTACCTGTAGCAGTAGTGCAGCTGGCTCCTCTGCACTCCTCACTCAAAAACACGACCCTGTGGGCCTCTGGTATCAGTGGTGCCCCACCACGGCCTCTGCCTCTACTCGGCCAGGAGCAGATCCCTGAGTCGTAGGGCGATCTGGGACTCTCTGTTGTCCCTGCATCTGCTGCTGAGGTGGCCTCTGCCCGCCTCCTACTGCACTAACAGGAGAAGAATCCTGCTGTAATGAAGCTCTTCCTCGTCTACAGAAGATAGCTCTGTGACCAGGTCTGCCACAAGTGAAGCAGATCACGGCTGCCTCATACACTCTGATCTCTTATGCCCATACTCACTGCAGTTGAAGCCACTGTACTCCCTTATCTATAGCTGGTGCAGATGGGGAATGACTCTGGCGACTCTGACCTCGCCCTAAACCAGTAACTCCACCAATATCCTGCGGAGATGGAACTCCACCCCATCTACAGAAAATATCATGTGACCTCGCCTGCCACAAGTAGAACAAGTTACTAACGGCTTCGTGCACGCTGGTCGTAGATGTCCAGGATCATCACAGTTAAAACATCGTCGACCCGTAGCTGCAACCAGTGCCTGCGGGGTAACTTGGAC
>NCTC01003816.1:12500-19698 GCA_002319775.1 Fagopyrum tataricum | reverse complement strand
AAAGCAAAATAATTTTTTTGACCTAGCTTTTTAGTTATAGATCCATTTTCGATTCGACGTTTTTTAAAAAATATTACCCAAACTGGAAATATATGAAAATTACATATCAGATTTTGAGAGAGAATCCTTTTTTTAGTAAAAAAGAAAATAAAGAAGCAAGCTTTAGACGTAGAGTTAAGTTACTCTATACCATACCCAATTAACCTAATGTAAAAACTGGACTCTTTTTTAACAAAGACATGCTATTTTTATTTTCTTATTATTTATGTATTGAAACGAAACTTGTTATTTAGTTAAAGTGACATAATGTTTTTTATCATTTTTTATTATTTATGTTATGTAAAGTCGAAAGTAAAGTCTTGGCTAGCATAGAAAAATACAAATATTCTTTGTTGAAATAAAAGACAATCAATGAAAAAGGTTTGCATATAAATAATAACTAAATAACAGATTTCGAATAAACTATAATCTAATGAAAATAGTTACTGAAAATAGTTACTCGTTTTTAACTTTAATTTTTAACTTAAATTAGGTTATGCATTTTTGTAGATTTTTTTCTTCATATTAGTATCAGACTTAAGTACTTTTTGTTTGGTCTAATTTTTTTTATTTTCTATCTATGGATTTTTCAAAATAATAATGAAAAGTATAAAGTTTGGATATTACCTATATTAATAAAATAAGTTTCAATAGTTTAATTAATAACTAAGTATTAACTTTCACTAATAACTATTTAGTCATTTGACCAATTCAAACTTCTTGAGTTGAATATTTTAAAAATGTTTATTTTAATAATTGCGATTTCGAATCGAAATAAAATTCTATTATTGCATATCTTAATTTTTTTTACTGACCTCTTTCGAAAGAGGTAAGAGCCAATGAATCAAAAATCAAATTTTATTTTTTTATGGAACATATATACGAATATACATGGATCATACCTTTTATTCCACTTACAGTCCCTTTCTTAATCGGAGGAGGACTTATCCTTTTTCCGACGACAACAAAGAATCTTCGACGGATGTGGGCTTTTCCTAGTATTTTGTTGTTAAGTCTAGTTATGCTTTTTTTCAACTAAATTGTCTATTCAGCAAATAAATAGCCGTTATATCTATCAATCTGTATGGTCTTGGACCATCAATAATGATTTTTCTTTAGAGTTCGGTTACTTGGTTGATCCACTTACTTCTATTATGTCAATGTTAATCACTACTGTCGGTATTCTAGTTCTTATTTATAGTGACAATTATATGGTTCATGATCAAGGATATTTGAGATTTTTTGCTTATCTGAGTTTTTTCAACACTTCTATGCTTGGCTTAGTTACTAGTTCAAATTTTATACAAATTTATATTTTTTTGGGAATTAGTTGGAATGTGCTCGTATCTATTAATAGGCTTTTGGTTTACTCGACCTATTGCAGCAAATGCTTGTCAAAAAGCGTTTGTGGACTAACCGTGTAGGGGATTTTGGTTTATTATTAGGAATTTTGGGTCTTTATTGGCTAACAGGCAGTTTTGAGTTTCGAGACTTGTTCCAAATATTCAATACCTTGATTTATAATAATGAAGTCCATTTTTTAGTTGGAACTGTATGTACTTTTTTATTATTTGCCGGTGCAGTTGCCAAATCTGCCCAATTTCCCCCTTCATGTATGGTTACCTGATGCTATGGAGGGGCCTACTCCGATTTCGGGCTCTTATCCACGCAGCTACTATGGGTAGCTGCAGGGGATTTTCTTGGTCGCTCGACTTTTTCCTCTTTTGATAGTAACCCCTTCCATACTAAATTTAATCGCTTTAGTAGGTATAATAACAGTATTTTTAGGAGCTACTTTAGCTCTTGCTCAAAAAGACATTAAGAGAGGTTTAGCTTATTCTACAATGTCTCAATTGGGGTATATGATGTTAGCTCTAGGTATGGGGTCTTATCGAGCAGCTTTATTTCATTTGATTACTCATGCTTACTCAAAAGCATTGTTGTTTTTAGGATCTGGATGCGTTATTCATTCTATGGAAGCTATTGTTGGGTATTCTCCAGATAAAAGCCAAAATATGGTTTTTATGGGGGGGTTAAAAAAACACGTTCCAATCACAAAAACGGCTTTTTTATTAGGTACACTTTCTCTTTTCTGGTATTCCACCTCTTGCTTGTTTTTGGTCCAAAGATGAAATTCTTAATGACACTTGGTTTGTATTCACCAATTTTCCGCAATCATATCTTGGGCTACAGTAGGATTAACCGCATTTTATATGTTTCGGCATCTATTTACTTACGTTTTGAAGGACATTTAAACATTCATTTTCAAAATTACAATGGAAAAAAATGTAGTTCCTTCTATTCAATCTCCTTATGGGGTCACGAAGGGCTGAAACCTATTAACAAAAAATTTTTGTTTATTCACTTTGTTACCAATAAAAAAATAATGAATGTTTTTCTAAGAAATCCACACGGCGATATAAAAAAAACGATACAATCCTTCTATTATTTACTAATAATTGTGACAATAAAAAAAATGCGCCATATCCTCACGAATCGGGGTAATACTATGTTATTCCCTCTACTTGTATTGATTATTTTTACTGTGTTCATTGGATTCATTAGGAATTCCTTTCAATCAAGAAAACATCGATTTGGATATATTGGTCCAACTGGTTAACCCCGTCTGTAAATCTTTTACATCCTACATTTAATAATAAGAATTCTTTTGACTGGTCTGAATTTTTGACAAATGCAACCCTTTCGGTTAGTAATAGCCTATTCTGGAATATTTCTAGCGTCTTTTTTATATAAACCCATTTATTCATCCTTACAAAATTGCCTTAATTAATTTTTTTGCCCAAAAGGCATTCCAAAGAGGTTTTTTTTCGGAACAAAATAAAAAATGTAATATATGATTGGGGCCCATCATCGATGGTTACATAGATGCTTTTTATACAAGATACGTAATTTCTGAGGTGTAAGAGGATTGTCCGAATTTATAAATTTTTTGACAGACGAGTAATTGATGGAATTCCAAATGGATTGGTGTGTTACAAAGTTTTTTTGTAGGAGAAGCTCTCAAGTATGTCGGTGGGGGACCGCATTTCTTCTTATCCTTTTTTTTTGTATTTATTATATGCGTCAATTTTTTTTATTAATTTACTATTTTTATTTTACGAATATTAATATGAATTTTACGTAGATCAGTAATAATAATGCGAGGTATTTTTGATCTGGTATACACAATAATCAATCCGAATTTCCTTATTGATTCATTTTATGATCGAATTGATACGCCATTGAATTAGTATTCAATGTATCAAAACAGGATGTAAGACAAGGCATGTGCGCTGCTTTTTATCCACCATATATATATATATGGTAGGGGATATATAAGACAATTGTATCATCAATCAATTTTCAATCGTGGATACATATGTATCCTTAATATAACTGAAACGACTACCATTATTAGTATCAAACCAATAGCGATTCATACAAGCTAAATCTTCTAATCGATAATTGGGCCAAAGAAAGAATTTAAATTGAATTAATTTCATTTTATCTCTATCAAGATCTTTGCTTTCATCCAAAAATTGACCCACAGGTTTTTACCTTTGCCCATTGGCCAAAATACTGCATTTTTATCCACACAATTAGTATTCCTTGAATTGAAACAACTTAGAATTCTCAATTCTCTACGCCGTCTAGACGATAAAATATTTTCAGGAACAAGCAAATCATAATGATTTTTGTTTCTATTTTTCGTCAGCATTTGATGTCTTGCAATAGATTCCTCAAAATGATTCTTATCCATATTTTCTCTATATCTTTTTTGATTATTTTTTGTTTAATCTCATGAACCAAAGAAATCCTTATGGTTTGATACATAATAAATTCTACATTATGTTTTACAGGGTATACGAACTGGTTCGATAATAAATATTCCCTCTTTTAGGATTTTTGAAAGATTCAAATCCCGGATTAGCATTGGATCCAGAGTTAACTCCTCCTTCTTAATCAAGCCGAAACCAAACTTTGTTGTCATTCTGCTTTCCTTTTCCCATTCAAGTACGGCCAGCGCATAATCGAATAATTCCATAGTCAAAGGACTCAGCAGCCATTTCAATTGCAAAGCAAAAGATCCTTTCATGAACGCATCTAAGTCTATTTCCCAAGTCCAAATACTTTTGGGTTGATTTTCGTTCTACCCATTTTCATATCTGATTTCGTATAAAGTTCTTCCATAAATTTTTGTCGGTTTGAGAGAACAGATTGGGGGTTCCCTCGGTTTTGGGCATCTGATGCAAGATCTCTTTGACCTATGGTTTTTTTTTCTTTTTGACCTATGGTTTTTTTTTCTTCTTGATTCTCTAATTCAAAAGATTTTTTTTCATTTGATAGTATAAAGATCCCTTTTTTATTTTGAGTGATATTTTGATTTTGACTAACATCTTCATTAAAATGAAAAATAAGTGAATGAATTGGTATAAACCCGGGTTTCATTTTATATACATTTAAAAATAACTCAAATTGTGGAATAACCAAGGTATCGGCTTCGATACAGGACGATTTAGTCTTTCTTCATTCATTCCCATCCAATCAAAAGGGTTTCTTTTCTTTTTTTGATTGGATGGGTTGATTTCTTTATCTTTATTAATTTTGAGATAAGAAAGACCTTTCGTATCAAAATATTTTCTATCTGGATTTTTTATATACATAAAAAAATCTTTTCTTATAAAATTAGTAATAGGGATACTCCCCCCCATATCAACAAATTTCGGTTTATGTATGTTGTAATTATATGAGTCCTTCTTATCTTCATAATAAATCGATTGAATATGCTAAAAGATCATATCTATACATTTTTGAAAATGATCGTTTTATTTAGCAATAACGAAACCTTTCCTCTCTTTCAGATGAATCCCGTTTGATTAAATTTGGATTTTCAACCCTACAATGGTTGATTGACTCTATTTCGCCATTTTTGCGGTACTAATTTAGACCATTTTCGCTCAGATAAATCGTACGGATAATGACTCTTTAACCAATTTTTCCATTGATTCATTCCAGAATTCTGAAGTTTCTTATGCTTTAATTCGGAAGAAATTATTCCTTGTCTTCGAAAATAATCTTTTATTTCATTCTTAAGAAATAAAGATGCTCCGTCATATTGAAGGACAGATCTTAACTTATACAAGTTAATAACCTGGGTTTGTGATAATTTGTAAAATACATAGGCCTGTGACACTAGGGATAATTTAAAAGAAACCTCCGACTTCGTCTGAATCTTATGACGAATACGAGAAGGTGAAAGTTTTTTTTGTATAGTTGAAATACGCTCAATTATCTTTTTATCTTTTGTATCAAAATTTTTTTTTTTTTTGAATTTACGAAAAAGTTTTATAATGATCAATAAAGATAAGACATGGGCCCGCCCCATGGGTCATTATCCGTGGTTAAAAAAAAATGTGATTTACGGATTAATCGATCATTTCTTCTTTTTAATATCTGAAAAATATTTTTTAGTGGTGCTAATTTTTGAGCACCATAACTTGTTTTGTTAGGACTAATATTTATCGTTAGAGTTCGAAATCCATTTTTCTTGTCTTTTGTAATTCTTTCGATTTGATTCTGATTGTGCTTGTTCTATCAGTCAGATCTTTCATTTTGATTTCTGTCAGTGAATAATTTGTCCAATCCATAGGTCGGGTTTGAATGGCTGATTCATGAATAATCTGATTATTGATTATAGAATCTTTTTTTATTTCACTCGAATCCTCTCTCAATTTTTTTGGTTCTTTTTGGACCTTTAGAAACAAAAATTTTGTTCTTTCTTTGAAACTTTTTAGAACTCGAAAACGCCATTTTATAGTTGTTTTTTGGAGTTTTTTCAAAGGGGGTCCAAAATAATAACAAAACAAAATACCAAGTCCTACGAGAGGAGAACCAAAAGGACGGTCAGTTTCTAGTCCCCAAATCGTTAAAAAAGCAGCAGGACTTTCCTGCTTTGGCTTTGGATCCCTACGAGAAGGTCGTATCTTAGATCGGTGCCAAGGTTTCAGACGGAAAGGAAATCGTATCATTAGTTGTATACCCTCTGTGGCCCAGTTTTTAGGAAAAATTCCGTTTCTTCCTGGTTTTTGTAATGGCATACCATTATAGGTGCATATAACATACACTTCTTTATTCATCTCCCTTATATCCTGCTCCCACTCGGACTCTTGGCGTAATAAGAAACGGACAATATTTTTAGCTAGTATCAATGAAGGTAATACAATAGATTGTCTAAGCCTCGACTGAATTAGTAAAATAAAAGCTCTTATTCCATGAGCATAAATAAGGATATCATAGAGTTCTGATATTCTTTCTCGTGTCCTTTCTATTCGTTCCATTTCCGTCTGCCCGTCCCGCCCCTTTTCCATTTCATTGACTTCTTTTTGAATTTCTTCGTAGCTTTTGTTTTCCTCCATGTACATTTTTTTTTGTTTTTTCAACCTCTTTATTCTTTTTGCTACGCTTCCTTTTATACCCTTTCGAAAAATGTCTTGTATTAGGTCGGAAATCTCAATTACTGATAATATGAATGGTTCGAAAAGAACATCCCAAGAAAATCCTACTCTGTCGAAAAAAAGTGGGGAATACGGATATAAGGGAAACATTTTCCCCGTAAGGGTTTTACGTCTTTGAACACGCATAGAGCCTGTGATTATGTCTCGACGAAAATCCGCTTCATAGGGATAATCTATCATATTCACTTGTTCTTTTTCATCAGGCTTCGTCATAGTTTTGGTACTAGGGTCTGGACCCTGCATAAAAAGAACTATACGTTTCGCTTTCCTCGAGCGAATTTGATGATCTATTATCCATTCTTCCCCCTCTTCCGTTGTTGCAGTTTTTCCGAGTTGTTCTACCTCGCTGAATAATTTGTATGACCATCGGGGGACTTTTTTATTTATTCCAATCGATTTTTTTCGAGTTGTTTTTTCCATGGGAGGAATTATGGCTGTATCGCATATTGTTTGAATGATGGGATCCATTATGACTCTTTCGATTAAAAATTTTAAAACTTTTTCTGGATCTTCTGAATCAATTCGTATTTGTTCCGGAAATAAAGAAATTCCTTTCAAATTTGATGTTGATTCTTCAGCAAATTCATCGATTAAAAGACTCAATTCTCTTGCTAATGATTTTTTATCCAATGTATATATTTTCT
>NCTC01003814.1:15000-19884 GCA_002319775.1 Fagopyrum tataricum | reverse complement strand
TGGCTTAATCTTTGAGACAAGCATATGACTACTGGCAGGATCAACCAGGTAGCATCCTTCAACGATGCCGACGTGCACGGCACGCCGCGCGGGACGAGCCCGCGGCGCCGGGCCGAAGCACGTCGAGCGGCCGTCCGTGATGACTCGGCGGGTAGACGCCGTGTTTCTTTCGGTCGCGACTTGGGGCACGGGACCCCTACGCGAAATAAGCGTTCCGAGTCCAAAAGCCCGACGCGGCCTTCGGCCGAACGCGGGAAGGGCGATGCCGCACGCTCCCCGGCCGGACGGGGACGCCGCTCTCGGGTCCGCCCGGCACCCCGCGAGGGACGCCGAACGGATATTCATCCGCTTCGCCGACAATAATTCCGTTCGTTTAGGAAGGCAACACAGGAAACCGGACGTCGCCCGGGGCCGCTCGGCGCCCGGGGACAGGAAATGAGAGGTCTATGCGCGGCCGGTTCGATGCGAAAGCACGGAGCCCGGCAGCCTACGTAGACCCAATACCACTCATGCGCGATCACGTTAACGCCCTGATCGACGAGGACGGCAGACGGAAGACGAGAGTCGTCCAAATGCCACCCCGGGGATCAGTTCGGGCACCGCTTAGCGCGAAAAAACCGAGGGACGAAGCCGACCGTTTGAAGGGACGGGGAAGCCAGCCGACCGTTCGAAGACCCGGACACCCGGACCCGCCGATAATCAGTCCCGGACGATTCGCTCTTTGCTATGCCGCATATGCCGGGAACTGTGGAAGGTGCGAGACCGACGCTAGACATCCGGGCGCGGCAGGGCATGGCAGGACGGGGACGTTTTTCGATCGGGGCCGTCGGTCGAGACTTTCTAGTTTCCAACCGACCGTTCGAAGACCCGGACACCCGGACCCGCCGATAATCAGTCCCGGACGATTCGCTCTTTGCTATGCCGCTTATGCCCGGGAACTGTGGAAGGTGCGAGACCGACGCTAGACATCCGGGCGCGGCAAGGCATGGCAGGACGGGGACGTTTTTCGATCGGGGCCGTCGGTCGAGATTTTCTAGTTTCCAACCATCCGTAAGAAGACCCGGACATCCGGACCCGGCCGATAATCAGTCCCGGACGATTCGCTCTTTGCTATGCCGCATATGCCCGGGAACTGTGGAAGGTGCGAGACCGACGCTAGACATCCGGGCGCGGCAAGGCATGGCAGGACGGGGACGTTTTTCGATCGGGGCCGTCGGTCGAGATTTTCTAGTTTCCAACCATCCGTTCGGGCCAACCTTTCCCTTCCCTCCCCTTCCCTTCCCTTCCGACAGGCGGGCATGCGAAGACCCGGACGTTCCGGCACCGGGCGATAGTCCGTCACCGGCTCCCTCTAGTTGTCTCCAAAGCTTCGAGGGACGACGGGGACGTTTTCTCGTTCGGGGCCATCGTTCCGGACTTTCGCATGCCAACCGTGGCCAGCCGGCGTGCCTCCGCCCGGCGCCGGCGCCGGAGCGCCGCCACCGCCGAAGACATCCGCACGACTGACCGGGGTAGACGCTTGATGGCATAGTAGGCATCGGGCATTGTCGAGGACAATGCCCGGTGCCAACTATGCCATCAAGCGCCAGGGGGGCATCGAGAGACCCCTTCCCCCTATAGTGCAGTTTGGACAAACGTGCCACAGCTTATAGGAGATACTAATCCTTGGAGGCAGATCATACGATTTTCAATATTTTTTTCCCGTCACGTGAGAGCTCGGATTGGCATGGGGTTTTTTCCTATGGGTCACATAACTTGTTAGGAACAATGCTATGCAAAGAAAATCCACTTTGGAGAAAAAATGTCCGAGCATATCTTCCAATGCCATCATACGAGTCCCGAATTCGGACGACGAGTTTTGGACAAGGCAAAGGGTCATCATGAGAGCTCAGATTGGCATGGGGTTTTTTCCTATGGGTCACATAACATGTGAGGGTCAATGATATGCAATAAAAATCCACTTTGGAGAAAAAATGTCCGAGCATATCTTCCAATGCCAACATACGAGCCCCGGAGGCTCTATGACGAGGCCAACCCGATCTTCGGGGCACCCATTGGCATGGGGTTTTCTTCTAGGGGTCACATAACATGTGAGGAACATTGCTATGCAAAACAAATCCAGCTTGGAAGAAAAAGTTCCGGGATTATCTTCCAATGCCATCAATTGAGGCGTCCTGACAAGGCCGTGACAAGGCCGTGACAAGGCCGTGCGGTAAGACAAGGCCGCGGCAAGCTCCTGACAAGGCCATGACATGGGAAGCGCGTCGGGCATGGCTAGGCCATGACAAGGCCAGCGTCGGCCATGACAAGGCCATGACAAGGTCAGCGCCGGCCACTCTCGGCATGACAAGGCCAGCGTCAGCGTCGGCATTCTCGGCCATGACAAGGCCAGCGTCGGGCATGACAAGGCCATGACAAGGTTAGCGTCGGCCATGACAAGGCCACATCATGACCATGACAAGGTCACATGACAAGGCCACATGACAAGGCCATGACAAGGTCAGCGTCGGCCAGGCCATGACAAGGCACACATGACAAGGCCAGCGTCCAAGGCCATGACAAGGCCATCAAGGTCAGGCCATGACAAGGCCAGCGTCGGCAGCCATGACAAGGCCAGCGTAGGGCAGTCTCGGCCATGACAAGGCCAGCGTCGGGCATTCTCGGCCATGACAAGGCCAGCGTCGGGCAGTCTCGGCCATGACAGGCCAGCGTCGGGCATGACAAGGCCAGCGTCGGGCATCACATCATGACAAGGCCATGACAAGGTCAGCGTCGGGGCCATGACAAGGCCAGCGTCGGCCATCGTCGGGCATGACAAGGCATGACAAGGTCAGCGTCGGCCAGGCCATGACAAAACAAGGCCATTCATCACACATGACAGGCCAGGGCCATGACAAGGCCAGCGTCGGCCGCTCCTCTCGGCCATGACAAGGCCAGCGTCGCCCTCCCCATGACAAGGCCAGCGTCGGCCATGAAAGGCCAGCGTCGGGCATGACAAGGCCAGCGTCGGCATTCTCGGCCATGACAAGGCCAGCGTCGGGCATGACAAGGCCATGACAAGGCCAGCGTCGGGCAGTCTCGGCCATGACAAGGCCAGCGGCTCGGGCATTCTCGGCCATGACAAGGCCAGCGCCAGGTCGGCCATGACAAGGCAGCGTCGGGCAGTTCTCGGCCATGACAAGGCCACCGTCGGCCATGACAAGGCCAGCGTCGGGCATTCTACGGCCATGACAGGGGCCAGCGTCGGGCATTGATCGCCATGACAAGCGCCATGACCAAGGCCATGACAAGGTCGGCGTCGGCCACTCTCGCCATGACAAGGCCAGCGTCCGGGCATGACAAAGGCCATGACAAGGCCAGCGTCGGGCATGACAAGGCCAGCGTCGGGCATTCTCGGCCATGACAAGGCCAGCGTCGGGCATGACAAGGCCATGACAAGGTCAGCGTCGGCCACTCTCGGCCATGACAAGGCCAGCGTCGGGCATGACAAGGCCATGACAAGGTCAGCGTCGGCCGCTCTCGGCCATGACAAGGCCAGCGTCGGGTATTCTCGGCCATGACAAGGCCAGCGTCGGGCATGACAAGGCCATGACAAGGCCAGCGTCGGGCAGTCCTCGGCCATGACAAGGCCAGCGTCGGGCATTCTCGGCCATGACAAGGCCATGACAAGGCCAGCGTCGGCCATGACAAGGCCAGCGTCGGGCAGTCTCGGCCATGACAAGGCCACCGTCGGCCATGACAAGGCCAGCGTCGGGCATTCTCGGCCATGACAAGGCCAGCGTCGGGCATGACAAGGCCATGACAAGGTCAGCGTCGGCCACTCTCGGCCATGACAAGGCCAGCGTCGGGCATGACAAGGCCATGACAAGGCCAGCGTCGGGCATGACAAGGCCAGCGTCGGGCATGACAAGGCCAGCGTCGGGCAGTCTCGGCCATGACAAGCCAGCGTCGGGCATGACAAGGCCATGACAAGGTCAGCGTCGGCCACTCTCGGCCATGACAAGGCCAGCGTCGGGCATGACAAGGCCATGACAAGGTCAGCGTCGGCCGCTCTCGGCCATGACAAGGCCAGCGTCGGGTATTCTCGGCCATGACAAGGCCAGCGTCGGGCATGACAAGGCCATGACAAGGGCCATGACAAGGCCATGACAAGGCCAGCGTCGGGCAGGTCTCGGCCATGACAAGGCCAGCGTCGGGCATTCTCGGCCATGACAAGGCCAGCGTCGGGCATGACAAGGCCATGACAAGGTCACCGTCGGCCATGACAGGGTCACCGTCGGGCATTCTCGGCCATGACAAGGCCAGCGTCGGGCATGACAAGGCCAGCGTCGGGCAGTCTCGGCCATGACAAGGCCAGCGTCGGGGCATGACAAGGCCATGACAAGGGCCAGCGTCGGGCATGACAAGGCCAGCGTCCGGCGCATGACAAGGCCAGCGTCGGGCAGTCTCGGCCATGACAAGGCCCAGCGTCGGGCATGACAAGGCCATGACAAGGTCAGGCGTCGGCCACTCTCGGCCATGACAAGGCCAGCGTCGGGCATGACAAGGCCATGACAAGGTCAGCGTCGGCCGCTCTCGGCCATGACAAGGCCAGCGTCGGGTATTCTCGGCCATGACAAGGCCAGCGTCGGGCATGACAAGGCCATGACAAGGCCATGACAAGGCCATGACAAGGCCATGACAAGGCCAGCGTCGGGCAGTCTCGGCCATGACAAGGCCAGCGTCGGGCATTCTCGGCCATGACAAGGCCAGCGTCGGGCATGACAAGGCCATGACAAGGTCACCGTCGGCCATGACAGGGTCACCGTCGGCATTCTCGGCCATGACAAGGCCAGCGTCGGGCATGACAAGGCCAGCGTCGGGCAGTCTCGGCCATGACAAGGC
>NCTC01003814.1:2500-5000 GCA_002319775.1 Fagopyrum tataricum | reverse complement strand
GTCGGGCATGACAAGGCCAGCGTCGGGCATGACAAGGCCAGCGTCGGGCATGACAAGGCCAGCGCCGGGCATGACAAGGCCATGACAAGGTCAGCGTCGGCCACTCTCGGCCATGACAAGGCCAGCGTCGGGCATGACAAGGCCATGACAAGGCCAGCGTCGGGCATGACCAAGGCCATGACAAGGTCAGCGTCGGCCACTCTCGGCCATGACAAGGCCAGCGTCGCCAGTCTCGGCATGACAAGGCCAGCGTCGGGCATGACAAGGGCCATGACAAGGCCAGCGTCGGCCATGACAAGGCCAGCGTCGGGCCATGACACAGGCCATGACAAGGCCAGCGTCGGGCCAGTCTCGGCCATGACAAGGCCAGCGTCGGGCACTCTCGGCCATGACAAGGCCAGCGTCGGCCATGACAAGGCCAGCGTCGGGCATGACAAGGCCAGCGTCGGGCATTCTCGGCCATGACAAGGCCAGCGTCGGGCATGACAAGGCCATGACAAGGCCAGCGTCGGGCAGTCTCGGCCATGACAAGGCCAGCGTCGGCATGACAGGCCATGACAAGGGCCATGACAAGGCCAGCGTCGGGCATTCTCGGCCATGACAAGGCCAGCGTCGGCATGACAAGGCCATGACAAGGCGTCCGGCCATGACAAGGCCAGCGTCGGCATCTCGGCCATGACAAGGCCAGCGTCGGGCATGACAAGGCCATGACAAGGCCAGCGTCGGGCATTCTCGGCCATGACAAGGCCAGCGTCGGGCATGACAAGGCCATGACAAGGCCAGCGTCGGGCATGACAAGCGCGTCGGCGCATGACAAGGTCAGCGTCGGCCATTCTCGGCCATGACAAGGCCAGCGTCGGGCATGACAAGGCCATGACAAGGTCCAGCGTCGGCATCGGCATTCTCGGCCATGACAAGGCCAGCGTCGGGTATTCTCGGCCATGACAAGGCCAGCGTCGGGCCATGACAAGGGCCAGCGTCGCATCTCGGCCATGACAAGGCCAGCGTCGGGCAGTCTCGGCCATGACAAGGCCATGACAACGGCCAGCGTCGGCCATGACAAGGCCAGCGTCGGGCAGTCTCGGCATGACAAGCCACGTCGGCCATGACAAGGCCAGCGTCGGGCATTCTCGGCCATGACAAGGCCAGCGTCGGGCATGACAAGGCCATGACAAGGTCAGCGTCGGCCACTCTCGGCCATGACAAGGCCAGCGTCGGGCATGACAAGGCCATGACAAGGCCAGCGTCGGGCATGACAAGGCAGCGTCGGGCATGACAAGGCCAGCGTCGGGCAGTCTCGGCCATGACAAGGCCAGCGTCGGGCATGACAAGGCCATGACAAGGTCAGCGTCGGCCACTCTCGGCCATGACAAGGCCAGCGTCGGCATGACAAGGCCATGACAAGGTCAGCGTCGGCCGCTCTCGGCCATGACAAGGCCAGCGTCGGGTATTCTCGGCCATGACAAGGCCAGCGTCGGGCATGACAAGGCCATGACAAGGCCATGACAAGGCCATGACAAGGCCAGCGTCGGGCAGTCTCGGCCATGACAAGGCCAGCGTCGGGCATTCTCGGCCATGACAAGGCCAGCGTCGGGCATGACAAGGCCATGACAAGGTCACCGTCGGCCATGACAGGGTCACCGTCGGGCATTCTCGGCCATGACAAGGCCAGCGTCGGGCATGACAAGGCCAGCGTCGGGCAGTCTCGGCCATGACAAGGCCAGCGTCGGGCATGACAAGGCCATGACAAGGCCAGCGTCGGGCATGACAAGGCCAGCGTCGGCATGACAAGGCCAGCGTCGGCAGTCTCGGCCATGACAAGGCCAGCGTCGGGCATGACAAGGCCATGACAAGGTCAGCGTCGGCCACTCTCGGCCATGACAAGGCCAGCGTCGGGCATGACAAGGCCATGACAAGGTCAGCGTCGGCCGCTCTCGGCCATGACAAGGCCAGCGTCGGGTATTCTCGGCCATGACAAGGCCAGCGTCGGGCATGACAAGGCCATGACAAGGCCATGACAAGGCCATGACAAGGCCAGCGTCGGGCAGTCTCGGCCATGACAAGGCCAGCGTCGGGCATTCTCGGCCATGACAAGGCCAGCGTCGGGCATGACAAGGCCATGACAAGGTCACCGTCGGCCATGACAGGGTCACCGTCGGGCATTCTCGGCCATGACAAGGCCAGCGTCGGGCATGACAAGGCCAGCGTCGGGCAGTCTCGGCCATGACAAGGCCAGCGTCGGGCATGACAAGGCCATGACAAGGTCAGCGTCGGCCACTCTCGGCCATGACAAGGCCAGCGTCGGGCATCTCGGCCATGACAAGGCCAGCGTCGGGCAGTCTCGGCCATGACAAGGCCAGCGTCGGGCATGACAAGGCCATGACAAGGTCAGCGTCGGCCATGACAAGGCCAGCGTCGGGCAGTCTCGGCCATGACAAGGCCAGCGTCGGGCAGTCTCGGCCATGACAAGGCCAGCGTCGGCCATGACAAGGCCATGACA
>NCTC01003813.1:0-20003 GCA_002319775.1 Fagopyrum tataricum | reverse complement strand
TTTACATCTTTTTTCCCCTTTGAATGTACTGCATATAGTTCCGCATTATGTCATGTCAATTGAATCTTTGTTGTGTGTCATGTGTGTACATTTTTTTACATATTTTTTCATTTAGTTTTGTGTATATATTATGTGTACAGTTTATGTACACATTTCTTCTCCCATCGTCTTTTGTTCTTAGTTTGTGTATATATTTTCTGCTTCATCATTCTTTCAATTTTGTGTGTATATTTTGACTGCATAGTTGCGTGTACATCTTTACTCCTGCAATTATGTGTAGTGTATTATTTGCAGATTTTTTCATATAATTCTATGCATGTGTTTTTTTTCTTTTCTTCTTTACATTGTTAATACATCCCAATCGGATTGGGTGTTAAAGATAATGGACAAGCTTGAGCATTTACAAAGTTCAAATGAAAGTTGCTTGAGAAAGTTGATGAACAATCCTACATGATAGATGATTTGATCAACTACTCCAGAGACCTTGGTACTCTTTATGACAAGTTGGACTCTACTTTTTTTTAACAATCAAAAGAACAGAGAGAAATATTAGGAAATTTGTTAGTGATCTATCCAAACCCCCATCTGCTACTGTTGTAACTGATCATGTTGTTCCCGTGGTACCAACTGAGAAGTCTGTAGATGCTTCTACTGAGGGTGTTGCTACTGAAGATGTTGTAACTGATTCAGTGGTGAATGAAGAGGTAGGGATTACAGATGAAGAGGTATGAACTTTCTTTTCAGTCCATACTCAATTTATATGTATTTTGTGTATGTCAAGCTGTTTTTAATCTGTTCTCATACTTCAGAAAGATGTAGCTGAAGATGTTACCCGTAGGAAGGGCTTACGGTTGAGGAAAGACAGTAAATTTAAGCGGACACCGTACAGGAAGAGTCCAAAGATGCCTAAGAAACCACATGGTAGTCTGTTGTCAAATACTGACCGTAAGAAGTTGTTTAGTTGGGTGAAGGCTGATGATGGAGATGGGCTTATTAGGGGATACATGAATAATCTGTCAAGGTCATCTATCCACGAAATCCTAAAGCCTGGTGGATGGATTAAGGATGCGGTAATTGTATTTACAATATTCCTCATGTTTATAGTGTTTATATGAATTTAAATGTTTATTTATATGATACATGTTTTATTTTGTGTACATCTTGTGGAGGCTATTGATGAACTAGTTATGTGCATGTGAAAATCAATCATAGAGTTCAGCGATCTTTTTTCCCGTACTGCTGTTTTGGGATGTTCCTGGTCAACTTCATACAATCGGTCCAACTTTCGATTATTTTGTTGAAACTGGTCCAAAAAACTTCAAAATCAAAGACAGTTTCATTGATGTGTTGACAGAAGATGCACCTTCCTATTTCCGCAAGCCTTTGTATGAGGTTGATTTTATTTACAGTCCTTTCAATTTACTTGATACTCACTGGGTTGTGCTGCAAATCAATCTCCTACAATGGTGCATCTATGTTTATGATCCCCAAGTTGACTTCATAGAGGATGATAAGCTTGATGGAACCTTTAGCTACAATGTTTCCCTTTGTTTTGAAGTCACATGGTAAACACACAAGATTGGGGGACAACTTAAACAGACCATTCAAAGTTATTAGGAAACTTGGGCTGTCCAACAATGATGATGGGTATGTTCTATATTCTTCTGTATATAGTTGGTACACATTATGTATGTTTTCTACATGTGCTTGTTTTTCTTATTTTGTGTTATACATTTTGCAGTGGTAGTTGTGGCATATATACTGTGAAGTACATACAGTTTCTTGCATTTGGACGACCAAATTTGTTGGAGATTACCGAGGATCATCTTCAGGCCTATAGAGAACAATTTTCATATGCCGTGTTCTGTAGGGATTGGCTCACTTGGTTTGAGGATATGTAGACTAATGGTGTAATGGTTGTTTTAAGACTTCAGACTTGCATTTTGAACTTTGGTTACGTGTTGGGATTGCCTGTAATGTGTTTGGAACCGTAGACAAAAACAATGGCACAATGTATGTACTACATTTGTGTATGTTTGTGTGATACATTTTTGTTGTCGTTGTGTATTACACTACTTCACATATGTCGCTTTCACTTCTTAAAACTCGTTTTCTACTTTAGTTCATACCCAACGTCTTCAAATGTACTCATATACACTCATTTGGTTTGTTATTTCCGTGTGTAACAACCACCAAAAATTATAATATATCGAACGACGAAGTCTCACAAAGTTCATGTCATGTCTTGTATACGACATTGAAATAATAACCAACAATTGTAGTTATATGTGTAGTAATATGTGTACAAAAACTACACTTGTATATTCTGTTCTAATATGTGTACCAATACTGTGATTGTTTTTGTATATACTGAAATTGTATGTATAGTGATCCTATATTGGCTGGTTTAGACAAGTCTTTTTGTTGTGCCCAAATCTACCACAACAACTACATTTCTTCTTGCTACTAGATTCCCAAGAACCACGAATTCTACATTTCGGCAATCTTCCAGACCTTCTACGTTTCTTTGGAGGCTCACAAGACATCTCTGCTATTGTTGTCGGTACATCCCATTCTGACTTGTTAGGTATTGGATAGATTGTTTCTGCATACCCTAATTTCCAGCTTTCATAAGAATAATACTTACTGACAAGAGAAGATGGATTCATACCCATAAAATGTGCAGCAGCCACAACATGTGTACAAGGTACCTCTTCAATATCGAACTCTTTGCATGCACAACTCCTCATTTGCAAAGAAACAATTACAGATTCATCTCCCTTTTTAACCTCGAACTCCATTCTTTCAGCATCAAGAACATACACAAAATACCCACCAGATTTTACAAACATTTCTTGGACGATTGCCTCAATATTAGGCGGAGAGAATTCTGCACAAGCTTTTGATCGTACACGTCGTTCTGCAAACCACCGGGCCATGAACTGTTTGATTTCATCAAGTAATGCTACAACTGGATACTCTCTACCTTCTTTCATGATTCCATTCACACACTCGGCATTGTTACTAGTCATTATATTGTACCTTTTTCCAGGATAGAAAGAACGTGCCTATGTTGATATACCAATTTCGTTCAGTAGCTCTCCAACCTTTGCTTTCTCCTACAAAACAACAAAATCACAATTATTCAACAATATAAAAGTTATTTCTAATGTAATGCCGAAAGTTTGTGTATAAATATAAGTAATCAACACATACCCCTGATATTTGGCTCAGTAATTCCATGTATTCATTCTTTTTGCAACTACGGGCTCCTTCCATGAACATTTGGAGAATTCTATGGGACCTTGTTTTCTTCTTCAGATTACCCTTCAGATGCCAAATGCAATATGTATGGGATGTCATCTCATAATTTGATGATATACCCTTTTTGATTGAATTATGTCGATCGGATACAAAGACTAGCTCATTGTTGTCCCATACAAAACGCTTGAGGTTTTTGAAGAAGAAGTCCCAAGATTCATTGTTTTCGCTATCAACTATTGCAAATGCAATTGGATATATTTGATGATTTGCATCTTGTGCAAATGCAACAAACAAGACTCCTCCATATTTTCCTTTCAAGTGAGTTCCGTCTACTGTTATAACCTACACAAATAATTACAAAGGCTTATACAAATAATTATCAATATTATGTACTGCATAAATAATGGGACAAGCAAAACAGAGTACACAAGTGACACACATTGTCATTACTTCAGAAATAAATGTGCACACAAATGTAATAAGATATACACACAAACATAACAAATATTACCTTACGCATTACTTCGTATCCTTTAATGGATTGTCCATATGCCAAAAACACATATTTGAATCGTTTTTTCTCGTCAACTTCAAGATCAACAAGTGTTCCGGGGTTGACATCTGTTAACATATACAAATATGATGGTATTGAATTTTAATTGTCCTCCGGTGTCCTCTAATCATGTCTTTCACATTCTCTTGTGTCATCCAACACTTCCAATAACTAGCATCAATATGGTGCATATTTTTCATCACTGTGACGATCTGATTTACCGAAGGTAACTTTTTGGAATTACCATACCTGTAAGATATGAAACACATAAACGAATAACATTGTTTATACATAATTATGTAAAAGTTACACATTTTTTATGGATATGAATAACTTACATTTCCTTCACCTTCTCAAGCTATTACATGGTACGATGCTTCTCTTTTTATTGACCTTCTGACGTGAAAGGAACATGTGTGTGTAGTTACATACTTTGTTGTGGTAAAGTAGTTTGCCTGACCAAGCATAGAGAAACGCACCCGCCACTTACAGTCTTTCTCGATACATGTTGTTGCTACTGCTTTCTTCTTTGACTTCACAATTTTGTACTGTGTACAATTTGTGATAGCATTTAGACACAATGCATTCTTCAACTCTATTTTAGAAGGATATGTCTTTCCAATAATTAGCTCCAAATTGTCTTCAGATGGTACACAACTACCTATCTGAGGGATAATAGCAAGCGTATCACACGATGTTTCCATTAAATCTCTAGATGATTCACCAATTTCACTATTATTAAGTCCATCCGCATTCTTTAAAGGCATCAACACAGCTTCTCCTACATCATTACTTGCCTCAATTTCAATTCTTCTGTCCTCCTTGTGTATATCAAATGTGAACCTTGGTTCATTACTCTCTACCTACACTGTGTTAACACACAATGGAACACTCCAACTAATATGCTGCATGGCATTTATCTCTACAAAAGTGTTGAAATCATCTTTTGTCACATTAAAATGGCTTCAGTGTAGGATTGAATGGATTTTTGTAGGTCAATTGTATCTCACTGTTTGACTTGTACAACTCAAATCTTGAAGCAATCAGTGCCAAAATATGTTCAAATTTACATGTGGCATCATTAACTAATGGCTTACTTAAGAAGTCCCCATTGTATTTCCATTCACCATCTTCTTTTATCCAGACCCCCCCAAAAAAAAATATATGTGGTTACAAACACAACCGTCATCACTGTTACACATACACACATGGATATACAAGTTCACAATTATTACGTTGAGCACAGAGTATACACTATCATCAAACAAAACCACAATTGTGTATGACACAGTATACACTATTGTTTGCTGATTTTACACCCCTATAAACCTTTATCAATAATGATAAAGACCTAAAAGTTAGTAAAACAAGGAAGGGATAGTTTTAAATTTATAACCTGTAATAATTCCCTAAATAGCAACGAACCCACAGTGTATGGGTCAATCACAGTAAAGATAAGTATTCCATGGTCGATCTCAGGGACTGGGAGGATTAATATGCAGCAATGATTAAATACAAAATATATCTCAATTAAAGACAGGAGGTTGGAAAAGATAAGAGAAAGAAGTCAAAAAGGTTTTGAAAAGGTTTTAAAGGACTCACAATCAATTGTCACTATTAATTGAAAGTTAAAACAAATAAAAAGGAAAAAACAAAGATAATCAAGTTAAAGGAAAGAAAATGGATTCCAAGGGTTCCAGATCATTGTTTATACATATAGATTCAAGAAGACTCATAAAGAATATATGGTAGAAAAGCCACAGGAATGAACGTTTCTAAGCTGACAGTCTATTACCGGGTAAGTCTCAAGACTATATAGTTCCAAACCAACTACCTATTACCGGGTTAGTCTCAAGGTAGAGAGGTAGAAAATTCTAAACAAACCAGACTACAAACTAAGGGAAAGATAAACCATTACTGGGTAAGTCTCAGGTATTACCCTACTTAGCCAGGAATATAAGCACATTCAACCAATAAAGGATAAACCTTTATTACCTATGATCAGTCTCTCATGTATCTATGAAGGAATATCACCGGGTAAGTCTCAATTCCAACTTAGGTTACTAGCTAGAAGGATTCAATCTAGATTAAAGTCCAAGCCAACCATTAGGATTTCTAGCAAGTCAAAGCCAAAACATAAAGCACAACATTCCATCATAATCAAAGGCATAAACAAATCCTTGTCAACCTTGGAACCACAAGGTTCTAGCCAATAACAATCATATCAAAGAAAGACAAATAAAGAAATAACAAAAGGGAATAAAAGAACTTAACTTCAATAAATAAAAACCTTCAATCTTCTCAATTCTTGAATCCAACAATATCTCTTAACAAATCCGAATGCAAAAGTGTCAAACTTTAATCTAAACTATGAAGAACAATGGAGAAGAAGAAGGGAAGAGGAAGGAGACAGCTCCCCCCTCTAGGGCTAACTCTGGGCGACTCCCTGCACACCTTGGATTAAATTCAAGGCTTCCTTTTATAATAAAAAAATCTAGCTAAAAAGACATTGGGCCTGAAAGGAAAAATCCCGCAAATAAAATATAATGGGAAAAAAACCCACAAATAAAATATAATGCGCCAAAAAGGAAAAGGCCTGCAAATAAAATATAACGCTCATGGAAGAATCCCGGGCTGGATCTCAACCAAGATGCTCTTTGGTCGTTCCCTCCATGCCTTTAGCTTGATTCATAGCCCTTTCCCGTGCACGTATGCTCGCTCCAATGCATCCACTTCGAGGCTTGGTCCTCAAATGTATCGTTTTAGCTCCAAAATGTGCCAAATCACCTACAAAGCCACAAATAGTGTGTGTAGACATCTATTCTTGCAAAGTAACACTAAACAAGCATAAATGACACAACTAAGGCTAAAACATGAATGCGGAAAGGAAAAATCTAACTAAATGCATGACTGCAATAGGTCAATAAATCATGTTATCAAAATACCCCATACTTATCTTTGCTTGTCCCCAAGCAAAAAATAAATCTAAGACAAGATAACATGAATTATCTATGCAAAACAAAAACACAAAGTGCTTCTAATTATGATCACCCTCAATAATGCAAGTTTCATAGCTTAAGATATATTTCAATCAAGATCAAATGAAATAGGTATAAAAAGGATAATCATACATTACAAAAATTTCACATTCATCATCAAAATTACTAATATCTAATTTTCATGAGAAATTCAAGTCTAAGCCTGCCAAGTCAAATACATGTACACATAGATCAAAAGGACTTAGCAAATAAAGGCCAAGAAACGTGATAAGGGTAGGATGTTATTTAGGTCATGTGGTGCTAATCCGGGAAGAAGAAACAACACACTTCATCTTTTCAACTCAACATTCACCACCCTTTCATAATCTGCAGATTTTCTTTTCTTTTCCTTCTTTCTGAGTGAAAGGCATTGGTGCACAGTAGCCGAAATCTTGGTGTTCAGTTTCCTTCACGTACCTCACACCAAAATGCACATACCAAATCAACTATAAGGGAATGTTTTTAAAACTAATCAGACTTTGGCAAGGCACAAACACCCGGCTATGTGAATGGTACCGAGTTACTCATCTTTCATAGCCAACAACCCCTTATAAGTTTTTCTTTTCTTCATCACATCACATTTCACATCATTCATACTTCTTCAAACAATTCACAACATAACAATTTCAGCACACACCTTCAAACTAAACATTCCTAATTCCCGGATAGGAGACAAGAGATTCAATGTTTGAGGGGCTAAGCATGATAAAGATAGAAGAAGAATGAAGTCGAATTGCCTAAATCATCCCTATGCAATGTATAAGAACTTATCATGAAGCTTCAACTATCCAAACTCAATCCAACTAGACAAGGTAATTTTTATAATTCACATAAAACTCAAGCAAAGTATTCAAATCTCATATATGCCATAAATAAAATTGAGCTCAAAAGTAATAATCAAAAGCCAATTCACAAGCACAATACCATCATAGGGATCATGTCATTCCTAGAAGCACATTTGTTTTTAATTTTTTTTGTATGCATGCTAAAAGGAAATGTGTGACAAGAAAAGAAACATGCTAAAAGATTGCGGGTATCCCACCCCATACTTAAAACTCACATTGTCCTCAATGTGAAGAATAAATAGAAGTGAAAAAGAATACTCACAATGTAAAAATCAGCGAACAAGTTTTTGGCGCCGTTGCCGGGGATAGTTTTAAATTTATAACCTGTAATAATTCCCTAAATAGCAACGAACCCACAGTGTATGGGTCAATCACAGTAAAGATAAGTATTCCAGGGTCGATCTCAGGGACTGGGAGGATTAATATGCAGCAATGATTAAATACAAAATAGATCTCAATTAATGACAGGAGGTTGGAAAAGATAAGGGAAAGAAGTCAAAAAGGTTTTGAAAATGTTTTAAAGGACTCACAATCAATTGTCACTATTGATTGAAAGTTAAAACAAATAAAAAGGGAAAAACAAAGATAATCAAGTTAAAGGAAAGAAAATGGATTCCCAAGGGTTCAAGATCATTGTTTATACATATAGATTCAGGAAGACTCATAAAGATTATATGATAGAAAAGCCACAAGAATGAACATTTCTAAGCTGACAGTCTATTACCGGGTAAGTCTCAAGACTATCTAGTTCCAAACCAACTACCTATTACCGGGTAAGTCTCAAGGTAGAGAGGTAGAAAATTCTAAACAAACCAGACTACAAACTAAGGGAAAGGTAAACCATTACCGGGTAAGTCTCAGGTATTACCCTACTTAGCCAGGAATCTAAGCACATTCAACCAATAAAGGATAAACCTTTATTACCTATGATCAGTCTCTCATGTATCTATGAAGGAATATCACCGGATAAGTCTCAATTCCAACTTAGGTTACTAGCTAGAAGGATTCAATCTAGATTAAAGTCCAAGCCAACCATTAGGATTTCTAGCAAGTCAAAGCCAAAACATAAAGCACAACATTCCATCATAATCAAAGGCATAAACAAATCCCTGTCAACCTTGGAACCACAAGGTTCTAGCCAATAACAATCATATCAAAGAAAGACAAATAAAGAAATAACGAAAGGGAATAAAAGAACTTAACTTCAATAAATGAAAACCTTCAATCTTCTCAATTCTTGAATCCAACAATATCTCTTAACAAATCCGAATGCAAAAGTGTCAAACTTTAATCTAAACTATGAAGAACAATGGAGAAGAAGAAGGGAAGAGGAAGGAGACGGCTCCCCCCTCTAGGGCTACCTCTGGGCGACTCCAAGCACACCTTGGAATAAATTCAAGGCTTCCTTTTATAATAAAAAAATCTAGTTAAACAGACATTGGGCCTAAAAGGAAAAGGCCCGCAAATAAAATATAATGGAAAAAAGCCCACAAATAAAATATAATGCGCCAAAAAGGAAAAGGCCTGCAAAAAAAAATTAACGCTCAGGGAAGAATCTCGGGCTGGATCTCAACCAAGATGCTCTTTGGTCGTTCCCTCCATGCCTTTAGCTTGATTCATAGCCCTTTCCCGTGCACGTATGCTCGCTCCAATGCATCCACTTCGAGGCTTGGTCCTCAAATGTATCGTTTTAGCTCCAAAATGTGCCAAATCACCTACAAAGCCACAAATAGTGTGTGTAGACATCTATTCTTGCAAAGTAACACTAAACAAGCATAAATGACACAACTAAGGCTAAAACATGAATGCGGAAAGGAAAAATCTAACTAAATGCATGACTACAATAGGTCGATAAATCATGTTATCAACTATCATCAAACAGAACCACAATTGTGTATGCCAGTACGACAAACATTATCCAGCAATGTCGATTATACACAATCAATTTCAGCCTTATTATGAATATACCATGGTTGATCAAAAAACTCACAACCTAATACTTAGACAGATGTATTGATTTCGAATTTGCGGATAGATAGATGTATCGATTTCGAATTTGCGGATAAATACTACAAATAATGCAGATTAATGGAGAATTACATATGGCGATTTATTCTGAGCGAAATGTGCAAATTAAGTTGAATGAAGAAGAGACACATACCTAATTCATAGACAGATGAATCGATTTTGATTTTCCGTTTACAGGCGTGTTCTATATCTTCAATCTGTTTTCAATTCGACATTGAAATCGCTTTTCGACGGAGCAAACCTATGTATTTTTCTTATTTTTCTTTTCCGTTTCAGAATTGTAAGAGCCTTAGTCTTTCGGACCGAGATTGGACCTTAGCCGAGATTGGCTTTGGCCGAGATTGGCCTTTCCGCACCCGCGGGCATGTCTGCCACCCCTGCGGTTTTCCGCCCCTGCGGCTCAGGGAACCGCCCCTACGGTTTCCGGCGGCTGCAGCCGGTTTTGTTGACTTCTTTGACCCGTGCTTTACCCTTTACCTTACTTCTTTCTTTCCCTTGCTGAGCAAGGGTTTCCTTCTTCACTTTCCAATACAACCTTTCACGTCCTCCTTGCTTCTCCTTATCCTTCTTGATCTTGTTCTTAATCTCTCTTGAGTTTGGAAGTGTTTTAGTGTGTTGTTGTTGATGTTGATGATGGTATGCATGTTTGCTGAGCTTGTGATGCCAGCTGAGATAAGGATTGTGATCTTGTCTTGTCTAAACCAGCAGTAGTGGTGAGTTCCTTGCTTCTTCATCCTTCCTTCCCTTCTTTCCTTCTTGTTCTTCTTTTGCTTAGCTTATGATTAGATGAATTAAATGTAGGTTAATGTTGGATGTGTATGTTTATGCATGTGTGTGATTTTGGATGAGAGAAGACGTGATTTGATCACATGAAGAGCCGAAGAGAAGCCGCGAGATCGCTTTCTGCATTGACGCCGCCTCCGCGCCTGGAATCCGCTGCCCCTGCGGAAGTCGTGCCGCAGCGCCCCGCCAGCGCCCGCGCCTTGCCTGTGTTCCTTGTCACCGCGCCTGCTCCCTGCCGCGCCTGCGGGTTGTCTATTCCGCCCCTGCGTCCCTTGATCACGCAGGTGCGTCTTGTCCCAAGACTACCTATAGTTGGGTAGCTCCTTTCCTTTCTTAGTATGAGGGACTTAGTACCATGCTAGGTATCGGATGTTGTTGAGTATGATATAGATATGCCGGTTACGGCTTTGAGGTTTACGAGTTGGACATGATCCTTATAGATCCCTTGGGTCTAGGTGTGACCCTTTGTGTGATAGGAGTTTGATATATATATATATATATATATATATATATATATATATATATATATATATATATATATATATATATGCCTTGTATAGGCCGTGTTGTCCTCCAGTTTGGAGTGGACATGAGTGAGAGCTGATCAAAGTGATACTACTTTTGAGATTGAGGTAAGTCCATAGGACTTACTTAGCTACTATCCTTATATTGGATGTATGCTTGAGTGTTGTTTGTTATATGCTTTATAGCATGCGATATGGTTCATTACCGACCTATGTTATATTGACCGCCCATTGTAGTGGCTGTGACAACTTACCTTTCATCCCGTAGTGGAGTCTAGGAAGTTCTCTGTAAGCTAGTTAGACCTGGTATACGGGAAGGGCACCTACCACTCCATATGGTATACGGGAAAGTGCGCTGATACCACTCCAGCTAGCTATTGCACGTAGAGGCGAGGGTTATATACATTCCTCGTGTCACGTATATTCATATACATCTATTTATACGATTGAGTCGTGGACTTATTAAAGATAATAAACCGGGTAAATGTGTGAAAAGCATGTTGATATGTTATAATTTCTGATGTGTGTTTGTGCTCTATCATCTTCTTATATATGTGTATGGTTAGCTAACGGTTTTATACCGTGTTGTAGATCCTTTGCAGGTTAGGAGAGCTGCAGAGTGATCCAGAGGGGTGAACTGCTGAGGGTTCCTTTCACTGGGCGATATCGTTTGACTTTGTACGGATTTCTGTTTGACTTTGTACTCAGGAGTACTCAGTATCATCTTTTTGATATGTATATATATATATATATATATATATCAGTTTTATGTTTTGTTTTAATTTATGGGTGCCTTGTTGTAAGATTCATTGAACTTGTTGTTAGGCTAGGGTCAGGATCCATTGTGAGATCCTAGCCCAATAACACCTCGAGTCCTACGGATTTGGGGTGTTACAAAGTTGGTATCAGAGCCCAGGTTGACAACAATGGCACTAGTAATCTGCAATAAAGTTCGAATAGATAAATAAACAGAACCCGAAAGGGGTCCCACTTTTCAAAAGGTTTTAATGAGTACAAATGTTTTGGGATATCGTGTACGTGAGTCATCGCCCCTCTGAAGACCTCGACAGTATAGATATATATTGTAACACCCCAAATCCGTAGGACTCGGAGTGCTACTAGGCAAGGATCTCACAATGGATCCTGGCCCTAGCCTGACAACAACCTCACTGAATCTTACAACAAGGCACCAACAAATTAAAACAAAACATAAAAACTGATATATAAATATCAAAAGGTTTATACAGTACTGCTGAGTACAATCAAAACAGAAATCCGTACAATGGATAATCTCAAAAACCCACTAATATGCCCCGTGTACGGAACCCTAAGCAGATCACCCCTCCGGATCACTCCGCAGCTCTCCTAACCTGCGAGGGATCTACAACACGGTATGAAACCGTTAGTTAACTATACATATATATAAGAAGATGCTAAAGCACAAACACACATCATAAATGATAAACACTTCAGCATGATATCAAAAATTTACCTGGTTTATTATCTTTAATAAGTTGAATCATTCAATCGTATAAATAGATATATATATATATATATATATATATATAAAGATAGGTGACACGAGGAATATAATCCCCGCCTCTGAGTACTCTAACCAGCTGGAGTAGTATCAGCACACCTCCCGTGTACCCTGTGGGAATGGTGAGGGGCCTTCCTTTATACCAGATCTGGCTTGACTACAGAGAACCTCCCAGACTCCACGACGGGATGAAAGGGAAAGGTTATCACAGCCACTACAATGGGCGGTCAATATAACATAGGTCGGTAACCAAATAATAACACATGCTAATAAGCACATAACACACACCACTCAAGCATACATCCAATATAAGGATAGTAGCTAAGTAAGTCCTATGGACTTACCTCGATCTCAGGAGTATCCTGTTACAAACCACTCTCAGAAACGTCTACTCCAAATTGGAGGACGGCACAGCCTATACAAGGCACACATACATGTATATCACAATCCTATCACACAAAGGGTCACACCTAGACCCAAGGGATCCATAAGGGATCATATCCAACTAATAACCTCAAGGCCGTAACCGGCATATCTATATCATACTCATCATAAACCGATACCTAGCCTGATACTAGTTCCCTCATACTAGAAAGGAAAGGAACTACCTAACTATGGTAGTCCCAGGACAAGACGCACCTGCGTGAACGGAGGACGCAGGGGCGGAAGGTAAGCGGTCGCAGGCGCGGCGGAACGTAGCCACGGGGGCGGTGACAAGGTCGCTGGAAAGCGCAAGCACGGCGCGGGCGCGACGACACGGTAGCCGCAGGGGCGATGACTTCTGGCCGCGGGGGCGGCGACAGTGCAGAATGACACTTCGCAACTTCTCTTTAGCTCTTCACGTGATCAATTCTCCTCTACGCTCTTCTATAGTTACACACATGCATCAACATACATTATCAGACGTCACCCTATGAACAATTCATCTACTCCTTAGCTAAAAAGGAAGAACAAGAAAGAAAGGAAGGAAGGAGAAGCAAGAAGCTCACCTCCACAGTTGTAGACAACCAAGGAAGAACAACACTAACTCTTAGCTGGCCTCTGCAGCTCATCAAACACACACTCAACCTTCAGCCACACAAAACTACACTCAAAACCTTATCAAACTCCAAACTTTCAAGCAAGATCCAAAGGAAGAGATGAAGAAGCAAGGAGAACGTAGGAAGGACTGGAGTGGAACAAGAGTACAATGAAACCCTTGCTCAGCAAGGTAAAAAAGAAGTAACCAAAAGGGTAAAGCACGAGTCAATGGAGTCAACAAAACCGGTTGCAGCCGCCGTAAACCGCAGGGGCGGATCATAGGGCCGCAGGGGCGGGAACCCGCAGGGGCGGCATACGTGCCCGCGGGTGCGGAAAGGCCAATCTCGGCCAAAGCCAATCTCGGCTATGGTCCGATCTCGGTCCGAAAGAAAAGGGCTCTCACATCTCACCCCCCTAAAAACAAGTTTCGTCCCGAAACTTGCAAGATCCTAAAACCACTCGGACTCAGAAGCCGAGGTAACACTCTCTATAACTCAAACATAAGCATGGAGGAAATCATCACTCCAGCAACAACTATACTATCCAGGGCCTAGAGAAACCATCTCTAGCCAGCTATAAACCCATCACAAGGCATAGAGTAAGCACATCTCTAGCCATATCATAACCATAACAGAAAGGCATGGAGGAAGTACATCTCCAACACTACTATGTCCATCAAAATAGCATGGAGGAAAGAACCATCTCCAGCTAAATCCTAAACGTAACACAATAGCATGGACGAAAGAGCCATCTCCAGCTATAACAGAAAATCATACTAGCATAACAAGATCTAATAAGATCATAATCACATCAAACCTAGCATGAAAATAAACACATCATAGCATATAAGCATATAAGCAGATAAGACTCACCAAGCTAGTGCTAAGATCTACTCGGTGATCCTACTGGTGCATCTAACTCAGCATAGAACTCGGGATAGTTCCTCTGGATACTATCCTCAGTCTCCCATGTAGCCTCCTCAGGTCCTCGTCTCGACCACTGTATCCTAAGCATAGTTATGTCCTTCGAACGCAGGCGTCTCATACCTCGTTCTAGGACTGCAATCGGATGCTCAACAAAAGTGTGGTCCGGCTCAACCACCAAATCCTCATAACTCACGATTTGTCTCGGATCTGGTATATACTCCCTCAGCTGAGACACGTGAAATACAGGGTGAACACCCTCTAATCTCGGAGGCAAGGCTAATCTGTAAGCTGCGCTCCCAACTCGATCTAGAATCTCGAATGGTCCGACATATCGGGGACTCAACTTCCCCTTAATGCCAAAACGCCTGACACCTCGTGTCGGGGACACTCTCAGCCACACATGGGCTCCAACCCTGAACTCTAGAGGTCTACGCCTCCTGTCAGCATAAGACTTCTGACGGCTCTGTGCAGTCAGCATACGCTCTCTGATCAATGCTATCCGAGCCATATCATCTTGAATCTGATCAGGTGCTAAACCACTGACACTACTCTGCTCATCCCAACATAACGGGGTACGACATCTCTGTCCATACAGTGCCTCATATGGGGCCATCCCAATAGATGCATGCCAGCTGTTGTTGTAGGAGAACTCAACAAGTGGGAGATGATCCGTCAACACTTGTCCCCAATCCAACACACAAGCTCGCAGCATATCCTCTAGGGTCTGAATGGTCCTCTCTGACTGACCATCTTTCTGAGGATGGAACGCAGTCGTGAAGTGCAAACTCGTCCCCGGGGCAGTCTGAATCTGCTGCCAGAATCTCGAGGTAAATCGCCCATCTCTGTCTGAGACGATCGTCCTCGGTACACCATGGAGTCTCACTATCTACCTAGTGTACTCCTCAGCTAATCTGCTCACCGGTCACGTCTCCTTGATAGGAATGAAACGTGCCGTCTTTGTCAATCTGTCTACTATAACCCAGATGGCGTCAAAACTCCGGCTCAGCCTCAGTCCGGTCACAAAATCCATGGTGACGTCCTCCCACTTCCTCTGTGGAACAGGAAGTGGATGGAGCTCACCTCCAGGACTGAAATGCTCGATCTTGACCTGCTGGCAGGTCGCATACTGAGCTACAAATCTGGCTACATCGGGCTTCAACCCTCCCCACCAGTATGAACGTCTCAAATCTTGATACATCTTACTCGTACCTGGATGTACCGAGTAAGGTGTACAGTGAGCCTCCTGTAAAATCCTCTGCCTCAGCTCTGTATCAGCAAGTACACAGACGCGGCCATGGCGCCTCAAAACTCCATCTGCTCCAAGCAGGAACTGTGGTACCTCATCCCGAGACATCCTATCTCTGATCCTCTGTAAAGTCGGGCAGGTCTCCTGTTTCTGTCGGATCTCATCCAACAGATCAGGAAGAACCTATAAGGTACGTAGCTGGGCATCCTCATCAGGATACTGGATGTCCAACTCTAACCAGATCAGATCTCTCTACAGCTGATGCTGAACTGTCAGCCTCGCAATCGCCTGCTCTCGAGGCCTCTTCCTGCTCAGGGCGTCGGCGACCACGTTCGCCTTCCCTGGATGGTATAGAATCTCTAAATCAAAGTCCTTGATCAGCTCGAGCCACCTACGCTGGCGGTTATTCAATTCCCGTTGCGTGAAAATATACTTCAGACTCTAATGGTCTGTGAAGATCTGACAAGTAGCACCATACAGCTAATGTCTCCAGATCTTCAGCGCATGAACTACCGCTGCCAACTCCAGATCATGAGTCGGGTAGTTCTCCTCATACGTCTTCAGTTGTCGAGACGCATATGCAATAACTCTGCCTCGCTGCATCAGAACACATCCCAAGCCTAGCTTGGATGCATCACTGTAGACCACAAAATCCTCAGTACCCTCTGGCTGTGCCAAAATAGGAGCAGAAGTCAAAGGCCTCTTCAACTCCTCAAAACTCTGCCTGCACTGATCAGACCACACAAATATGGTAGTCTTCCTCAACAAACTCGTCAATGGACGGGCAATCATAGAAAAACCCTCCACGAAACGTCTGTAATAACCGGCTAGGCCAAGGAAACTACGTACTTCCTTGACGTTCGTCGGTGTCGTCCAAGCTGCTACAGCCTCAATCTTCGCTAGATCCACCTTAATCCCTTCAGCTGAAACCACATGACCCAGGAATGCTACCTCTGGCATCCAGAACTCACACTTAGAGAACTTAGCATAAAGTTCTCTATCCCTCAAAACCTGCAATACAGTCCTCAGATGCCCTGCATGCTCCTCACTGCTACGAGAATATACCAGAATGTCATCAATAAAAACCACCAGAAACTGATCCAGGAAGTCGATGAAGATATTGTTCATCAACTCCATAAAGACGGTTGGGGCATTCGTAAACCCAAATGGCATCACTAAAAACTCGTAGTGGCCATATCTGGTCCGGAATGTTGTCTTATGCACATCCTGCTCCCTCACCCTCAGCTGGTGATACCCGGAACGCATGTCAATCCTGGAGAACACAGTAGCTCCCTGTAGCTGAACTAACAAATCATCAATGCGCGGCAGTGGATACTTGTTCTTGATGGTCACCTTGTTCAGCTCTCTGTAATCTATACACAGTCTCAGCGATCCGTCCTTCTTCCGTACGAAGAGGACAGGTGCTCCCCATGGGGACACACTAGGGCGAATGAAGCCCTTCTCAGCCAACTCCTCGAGTTGCTTCTTCAGCTCCAGCATCTCGACAGGCGCCATCCGGTATGGAGCCTTCGAGATGGGTCTCGTACCAGGCTCTAACTCGATACTGAAATCCACACTCCTCTGAGGCGGCAAACTGGACGGCTCAGCAAAAACATCAGTAAACTCACAGACAACTGGAATGTCCTCTACAGCTGGACTCTCCCCCTCCTTCATGGCATAACACCAGAAGGCCTCGCAACCCTGTGCAATCAGTCTAGCTGCCCGTATAGCACTGATAACTGTGCCTACCTTTCCAAGGTCCCAACCTCGGAAAACCTCTATCTGGCCTAACTCGGTAGAGAGGGTAACAGTCCTCCTACCTACATCTAGAACTGCAGAGTGTCTAGCCATCCAATCCATACCTAAAATGACTTCTTCATGCTCTAGTGGCATGACAAAGAAGTCAACTAGTAACACACGGGTCCCTACAGAAATGGGACAACCGTGAATCTCACGGGTACCTCTGACCCTACCACCATCGGTAACCCTATAATAAAGGGCATCCCCTCAACTGTATCTAACCCAAGACGCTCTACACAGGCATCAGAAATAAAAGAGTGCGTAGCACCAGTATCAAATAAAACTCTAACAGGTAAACCATGAATCAGAATGGTACCTGTAGCAGTAGGTGCAGCTGGCTCCTCTGCACTCCTCAGCTCAAAAACACGACCCTGTGGGCCTCTGGTATCAGTGGTGCCCCACCACGGCCTCTGCCTCTACTCGGCCCAAGAGCAGATCCCTGAGTCGTAGGGCGATCTGGGACTCTCTGCTGTCCCTGAGTCTGCTGCTGCTGCTGAGGTGGCCTCTGCCCACCTCCCGCTACACTGGCAGGAGAAGAACCCTGCTGAGATGCAGCTCCGCCCTGGCGGCAATAAACGGCTCTATGACCCTGTCTACCACAGGTAAAACAGTCACCAATGGCCTCGTACACTCGGGCTTCAGATGCCCTGGATCTCCACAGTTAAAACACTGTCGTCCCATCTCTGTAGCTGGTGCAGATACAGAACGACCCTGACGTCTCTGACTACCCCCAACACTAGCAGCTCCAGCAGTACCACTGGCCTTCCCCGTACGCTGTCTCTTCCCTCTCTCTCTCTAATCTGCAGCTCTGTCCTGATAGTCCATCAAGGACTCACAGTGAAAACCTGCCATGTAGGCTCGGGTACCATCCCTCAATCGTCGAGAGAACAGATAAACATGCTGATCAACAAGAGGTGCAGCTGGACCCAGTAAAGCCAGCTCCTCCTGGAATCTCTGATGGCCTCTGAAACTGGCACATCCTCAAATCCGGCCTCAACAAAATCACGCAGTTTCTCCTTCCTCAGTGAGGCAGGGCAGAAACGCTCTCGGATCAAGGTCCTCATCTGGTCATAGCTGGTAACCTGACCCCGTACTGACCTCCACCAGTGTTGTGCCAACTCTCTGAACAGAGTCTGCACCAACTCAATCTGCCTATCAGCTGGGCAGCGAATAGACTCCAGAGCTGAGTCTACATGCCCGATCCAGAGCTCAACCTCAACCCCACCTTCCAGTGAAAGGGGGTACACCCATCTGATGGAATGCCTTCAACCAGGTATCTGGTCTAGGCCCTCTATGCTCCTCCGGTGCTCTGGCAATCTCAGCAGCAGGTACCTGTACAGCTGGTACCTGAGTAACTGTGGGACCTCTCAGATGGTCCCTCCTGTGCCTGTAAGTCTGGGCACGCCTACCGGCTCTGGCAGCCTCCTCAACACGTCTATATAAGCCTGAAACTCTGTGGGACCTCTCACACGATCAGACTCCCTCCTGTGCCTGTAACTGGGGCACGCCTACCGGCTCTGGCAGCCTCCTCAACACGTCTGATATAAGCCTGAAACTCTGACCTACCCATAGAGACACGATCAGACTCACCAGACTGGGCTCTCTGTGCCCTGTCCTCAGTTGCCCGTTCCCAGTCTCAAGAACGGCGCTCTCAGCAACCTCCTCGTGAATCTCTCCTGCTGCCTGGGAACCATCAGCAGGTATCCTACCTCGTCCTCGGCCTAGAGGGGGTCTACCTCTACCTCTACCTCTACCTCGCCCCAGCTGCAGGTAAGGCTCTAGTCTGAACCATCTGCAGAGGACGTAAACCTAGCTTAGAAGGCTATATATATGCCATATGTATGTATCAAATCAATCACAACAGAATATCTATATATGTGTACTGTCGAGATCTTCAGAGGGGTGATGGCTCACGTACACGATAACCCAAAACATTTGTACTCATTTAAAACCAAAACCTTTTGAAAAGTCAAACCCCTTTCGGTTCTGTTTATTTATCTATTCGAACTTTATTGCAGATTACTAGTGCCATTGTTGTCAACCTGGGCTCTGATACCAACTTTGTAACACCCCAAATCCGTAGGACTCGGAGTGCTACTGGGCTAGGATCTCACAATGGATCCTGGCCCTAGCCTGACAACAACCTCACTGAATCTTACAACAAGGCACCAACAGATTAAAACAAAACATAAAAACTGATATATATATATATATCAAAAGGTTTATACAATACTGCTGAGTACAATCAAACAGAAATCCGTACAAATGGATAATCTCAAACCCCACGAATATGCCCCGTGTACGGAACCCTCACAATCACCCTCGGATCACTCCGCAGCTCTCCTAACCTGCGAGGGATCTACAACACGGTATGAAACCGTTAGCTAACTATACACATATATAAGAAGATGCTAAAGCACAAACACACATCAGAAA
>NCTC01003812.1:0-20051 GCA_002319775.1 Fagopyrum tataricum | reverse complement strand
AGAAGGCTTATATATATGCCATATGTATAGATATATATCAAATCAATCACAACAAAATATCTATATATATCTATATTGTTGAGATCTTCAGAGGGGTGATGGCTCACGTACACGATATCCCAAAACATTTGTACTAATTTCAAAACAAAAACCTTTCGAAAAGTCAGACCCCTTTTTGGGTTCTATTTATCTATCCAACCTTTATCGCAGATAGCAAGTGCCATTGTTGTCAACCCAAGCTCTGATACCAACATTGTAACACCCTGAATCTGTGGGACTCGAGGCGCTACTAATAATATAAATCAAAAGTAATACAGAAGTACCGCTGAGTACAAATAAAACATAACTATTCAACAAAAGATCCCATAATCCCGATAACGACCCAGTGTACAGAGAGCCACAGCGGATCGCCACTCTGGATCACTCTGCAGCTCTTCTAACCTGCAAAGGATCTACAACACGGTATAAAACCGTTAGCTAATCATACACATATATATGGAGATGCAAGAGCACAAACACACATCAGGAATCATAAACACATCATCATGCTTTCACACACATTTACCCGGTTTATTATCTTTATTAAGTACAATCACTCAAGCGTATATATATATGTCAATATGAATATATGTGACACAAGGAATAACCATATATCAAAGGACAAGTTGTCACAACCTATAATGGGCAGTCACTAAACAATAGGTAGGTAATTATCATAACGCATACTATATCAATCATATAACACACACCACTCATGCACACATCAAATATAAGGATGCAGCTAAGTAAGTCCTATGGACTTACCTCAACCTCGTAGTAGTCTCAAACCTGATCGGCTCCAACTCTGGAGATCAACACTACCTAATTACAAGGCATAACCATATATCAAACTCATATCCATCAAAAGGGGTCACACACTACACCAAGGGATCCATAAGGATCCTATCCTAACTCATAAACCTAAAAGCCATAACCGGAAAAAACGATATCATAATCATCTTTATTCTATCCTCATACACAAACCTAGCATGCTACTAACCCGCTCATACTAGGAAAGGAAAGGATCTACCTTACTCTAGGTAGACCCGGGATAAGACGCACCTGCGTGACAAGAGGGACGCAGGGGCGGAGCAGGAAACCCGCAGGCGCGGCTAAGCTCGGCCGCAGGCAAGCGCAGGCACGGGCGTAGGAGTTTTGACACGGCTCCGGCAGGGGCGGCGGCTTCCAGGCGCGGGTACGGTGACAAGGATCCCGCAGGGGCGGCGGCGTCCAGGCGCGGGGCGACAACAGTGCAGAAAGCAATCCCGCGGTTCATCTTCGGCTCTTCACGTGATCAAATCACGTCTTCTTCAAGCCAAAGTCACTCACATACATATACATACATATACCAACATCAATCTATGATCAATTCATCTAATCCTAATCTAAGGAAGATGGAATCAAAGAAAGGAAGAAGAGAAGAAGAAGAAGACTTACTACACTTGTGGTCCTAGGCTGCAAGGAAGATCAAACCACACCACATTTGGCCTCTAAGCTCAGCACAAAGCATAACATCAACCTCAACAATCCACACAACCAACTCTGTTGCAAACTTCAAGAGAAACTCACACACAAGATCAAGGAGAGGAAAGAAGGGAGAAGCAAGGAGGACGTGAGGGCTAGAGAAAGGAAGTGGAAACCCTTGATCACGAGCCAAGGACAAGGCTTAAGAAGGAATAAAGAAAGAAAGAGTAAAGCACAAGTCAAAGGTCAACAAAGTCGGCTGCAGCCGCAAGAAACCGCAGGGGCGGTTCCCTGAGCCGCAGGGGCGGAACAACAGAGGAGCCGTAGGGGCGGCCTCACAGACCCGCGGGGGCGGCTAAGGCCAAAACTAGCTCCCAAAGACTAAGGCTCCTACATTCGATACAACTAGTTTGGAAAGAGGTTAAAGCATGTGGTGGGATTTGATATTCAATAGGCGTTACAGTAAGCTATTATAACTGTTGAAGTTTTTATTTGATGAAATAGAAAAAATGAAGGGGTGAGCCGGTTTTTAAACAACTACTCTGGATTGTGTTTTTTACTAGTCTTGTTTAGAACTTGGTATTCAAATTACTTGGACCCAAAATTAAATAAAATGGACGCCGGAATGGATTTACAAACAGTTTTTCACTTAACGAATCAAATAACATACGTAAGGAATACTTGCAAAAGATTCGAGCAAAAAAGAAGAAGAAATCGGACTAAGTGATAACTATATTTATAAAAGTTACAAAATATTATTTTGAGTCAATTTACTTCCAAACTTGACGTTACTAATTTTAAAGCAAGAGTTTTGTGAAAGGTCGACGAATGTGTACTGCTTTTTATGGTGGTTGGTGATCTGAGAAAATAGTTATGACTGTAATCCAGTGGATCGGCGGTTCCAATGGTGGCATCTTGTAGACGACAAATTGTGGGGTTGGAGGTTATCCCACTTTTCACATTTTCCATACGGATTTTTCAACATTTAACTTTTCACTCTATGAAGAATTTCCGGATTTCATTGTATTTGTAGGATTATAACTTATGTAGGAATTGATAACTTCTTTAGCTATATAATATTTGTTTTCTAAGTGGTTGTGTTTATTATTTTTTTAATCCTTTTTATGAACAAATTTAGTTTTTGTATAGTGTAAGATGTTCATAACATAACCGTTCATCGTAAAATTAGATAAGGTTTAGTGATCGTTGAAATCAATTGTAAGAACACGTATATGGTAAATTGTCAAATTTAATTTTTGTAATTAGGTTTACTTTTTTTTTCCTCACCAGTGGATGAACATGACTTATATATAAAAATGAGATGCTAGTTTTTCTCGTAAAAATAAAAATATCAAAATGATAGAAATTGTAACGTCCGAAATTTTATTAATTTTATTCCGGACTTAGACCACCTTTTAGTTTTCCGTAATCCCGAGATGCCGAGAGCCGGGATTTATTCTTAAGAAAATCCCGAGCCGACACGTCGTTTTTCCTCTTTTTCAGCGTTCCGACCCTTCGTTCCGGGTAGGAAATGACAAGGGGTCATTTCCGACCCCTCGGTCCGTGTGAGGGACAAGAGGTCATCTGACCCCTTGGTCCCCACACATCCTTTTCAGCCTTTGACTCTCTCTCTCTCTCCTACCTTAGCTCTTTCCTCACGTTACTTCACTCTTTCACTCAACTCCTCTCCTCTCTTTTCCTCTCTTTGTTCTTCTCTTCTCCATGGTTGCTGAAGATCCAAGCTGTGGACTGCAAAAGGTATTCTCAGCTGTTGGTAAGCTCTCCCTCTTCCTTTCCCCTCTTCCTTGCTGCTCTTTCCCTTCTTCTTCCTTCTTCCTTCATCCATGGCCATGGATGAAGCTTGGAGAGGTTTTCACTCAAACCTTGTGCATGTCTAGTTTCTTAGCTCGTTTAGGTCCAGTAGAGGTGCCTAAGAACCGTGGTGGGTGTTTGGAGAAGATCCAGCAAGAGAAGAAGGACTTTGGAGCCAAAGATCCAAAGTCGAAGACGAAGAAGACGAAGTTCTGCGCAGAACCCGCGGGGGCGGCTCAACAGGACCGCGGGCGCGGCCATGCGCAGGGGCGGACCAGCAGGCCGCGGGTGCGGTTCAGCACGCCGCGGGAGCGGCTCGGCACGGCCGCAGGGGCGGCGGCAGACACTCGGCTCGGACGGCAGCGGACGGCCGCGGGTGCGGCGTGACTCGGGCGCGGGGGCGGAAGCAGACGGCCGCGGGTGCGGCGTGGCTCGGGCGCAGGGGCGGTTCCTAGCAGGCGACGCAGTCCTCCGCGGGTGCGGCTCCTTGTTCCACAGGGGCAGCTCCTGTGTCCGCAGGGGCGCCGACTTGACTCCGCGGCTGCGGTTTCGGCAACAGTAGGTTCCTCATCTCCTTTCCTCTTCGTTCCTTCCTTGGTATTGATGTTGGATCATGTTAGTAGCATGCCTAGGATGGATCTAGAGTAGCTTGGAATGCCACCTAGTGGTTGTGAACCTATGAGCCCTTAAGGCTCGATGTAAGTGATGGATATGAGCATGTGAGCATGATGGACCTTCTAGGCTAGCCTGTGCCTCTTTGGTTGAGGATTTTCTCTTCTGGAATTATGTACTGTTGTGGGATGTTGCATGTGTGGAGAGTGTGATGAGTAATCGGGACCTAGGATGCGTTTCCTAGTTTGAGGGTTGGGTGGTCTTGCGTAGATCACTAGAGTGAAGTCTAAGACTTCTTGAGTGTGAGTATGTATTGATATGCATATCTCTTGTGAGCAGGTTGTGGGCTTCCTCCTTAAGGAAGCAAGAGTGTGGTTGACTTGGGTTTGGTGACGAGGTAAGTCTCCGGACTTACTTAGCTCGTATTTTACGTATTAGCATGATGTGTGTTTGGTGGTGTGTGTTTACGTATTTGTCATAATTATCAAACCGGTAAAATAGGAACACCGACCTTATATGTAATTTTGGCCCAAGTGTATGATAACGGGCTGTGACATCATCTGTCTAGCTCTCGCGAGAGTCTACGAGGTTCTCGGCGACTAGCCGTGCGGGTGAGACGGACGGATGCATCCGTACCGTTCCTTACCGGAAATAGGGACCGGGGCGAGACCATTGGGGTCTCGTGTCACAACCGAAGTTGAAATAGAACGGGATACGAGTTAAGAATATAAAGATAATAAACCAGACTTGTGTGATTTATGTTTTGTGCCTTCCCGTTATTCTAATGCCTAGAATATTAGCTAACGGTTTTAAACCGTATATGTAGATGACTTGCAGGTTAGGGACACCGCCGAGTGAGGTGGAGGAGTGGACAGCCGGGGTCCCCGTACATTATAGGACGGGGATGTTTTGAGTCGTGTTTTCATGTTATTGTTTATGGATATTGTTGTACGTTTAGACTTGTATCAGATTATGTTGTTTTGAGGACTCAGCTGAGTTTCCAAGTTGTAGTTTTGTACTTTTCGTTTCCAAATACATTAAAACATATTTAAGTTTTCGCCTTTATTTGTGCCATGTTGGAAGGTCCGGTGAAATTGTTGTCAGACTAAGGGTCGGGACCCATTGTGTGGTCTCGCCCAGTAGCACCCCGAGTCCCGCGGATTTGGGGAGTTACAGAAATTATGTTTATTTATATATATTTCCAAATGCATATAAGTGGAAAACTATAACAAGATAAAAATCATCGCATACTAATTAAGACCTTACTCGACTAAATAATTCTAGACATTATGCATAATATGTTATTTCTACTCAAGATAAAAGTGCCCTTTTTCCAACACGTTTAGTGTAGCTTTTAATTTCTCCTAGTCTCGCATGTGTTGTCACAGTCTTCTATACATGTCTTCGTTATGTCCTCCTCCGTCAACCCTATTCAAAGTACAAAAAATGGATATGTTAGTTAAATATACAAATTTGATTTTTTTAAATACAACTTTAAGATTGTGTAGAATCAAAAAGTGAGCTATTTGAACTTAGCATCTTGAACTTTCGACAACAATAATAATAAAATAACTTGCGTTTATACCTTGTGGGTGTGAACTTCTGATGTTTGTTATACAATTCGAAATCGCACATCAGGTTTTGCACAATAAGTGCTCATCTACTCCTTCAAACTCAAGAGGAGATGCCTTTTTACATTTAATATAACAAGGAACGAGGCAAAACGGATTGGACGCACATGTGAGGACACACACCCCGATACATTTGATGGTTCCAAATATATTTACAACACTTGACGGAACAAGAACAGTGGAGATAATCAATGAAATTACAAAAATTGCCTTGATAGGCATTTTGTTTTTTCTTGGAAGATAATTTTTGTTTATTAATATTCGATTTGTTTGTGTCACAGTTTTCGGTGAAACTAGGTTATATAGGAATTTGATGTGCTAATAAACTTGTAAATTAGGTATTGCATTTATTCTTTTTTTACCATTCTATACAAAAACCCTATGTACACAATTTAAGAAAATGTATCTCCATGTTTGGTATAATATTACTAGCTACCACTTATGGAAGATTTTCATTTGGTAATTCCTTGTTGAGGAACCGAATATATATGACACATTGAATTCCTATTCTTATATAATGATGATTCATCATATTCCTAAAAGTAGTAAATAAAGAAACCTAATAAAAGACGGATATCTTGCAATAAGGTTTTAAATTTAACAAAAATAAATATGTAAATTTTTCCTAACACAAAAATAAAGAACATCGATCACACATAGTATTTCTTAAACAAACGGTTTGCTAGATCGTCATTATAATTTTTCAAATGATCTGAAATTATAATAATTTCGCTAACCTTTCTACATCGCCTCATGTTCTTTCGTCTCTTCTCCACGACTTTTTTCTTTGCGTTTGACATCTCCACCGTGTCATACCTTTGTCATTTTTTCTTCAAGCCCTTGCTATCATTTGCCTCATCGAGTACCGTCGAGAAGGTTGAACCTAATTCGATTCATCTAGTTTGGAAAGAGGTTAAAGCATGGGGTGGGATTTGATATTCAATAGGCGTTATAGTAAGCTATAATAACTGTTGAAGTTTTTATTTGATGAAATAGAAAAAATGAAGGGGTGAGCCGGTTTTTGAACAATTACTTTGGATTGTTTTTTTCACTAGTCTTGTTTATGTAACACCCCAAATCCGCGGGACTCGGGGTGCTACGGGCAAGACCTCACAATGGGTCCCGACCCTTAGCCTGACAACAATTTCACCGGACCTGTCCAACAAGGCACAAATAAAGGCAAAACGAAAAGCGTTTATAACGTATGCGGAAACCGAAAAGTAATGAGTACAAAGTGGAAACTCAACCGAGTCCTCAAAACAACAAACTCCGAAACGAAATTCCAAAACGTACAACAACAAAAACCCAAAAACACCCCCGTCCTATAATGTACGGAGACCCCGGCTGTCCACTCCTCCACCTCACTCGGCAGCATCCCTAATCTGCAAGTCATCTACACAAACGGTTTAAAACCGTTAGCTCATATTCGAAGCATTAGAAAAGAGGTGAAGGCACAAACACACGAATATCACAAACAACATAAAACACGCAAGTCCGGTTTATTATCTTTTTATTATTAAGTCGTATCCCGTTCTAATTCAACTTAGGTTTGTGACACGAGAACCACAGTGGTCTTGCCTCGGTACAATCATCTCACCGGCAAGGAATGGTACGGATGCACCCGACCATCTGACCCGCCGGACTAGTAGCCGAGAATCCCCTAGACCTCCCCGTGGGCTAGGCAGTATTCTCACCGCCCGTTATCATACACTTGGGCCAAAATATATATAAGGTCGGTGGTCCTATTTACCGGTTTAATTGTTTATAACATAAACAATAACATAACACACACCACCAACACACATCAATGCTAATACATAGAATACGAGCTAAGTAAGTTCGGACACTTACCTCGTCACCAAACCCAAGTCTCCACACTCTTGCTTCCCTTAAGGAGGAACCCCACAACCTACTCACAAGAGATATGCATATCAATACATACTCACTCTCAAGAAGTCTTAAACGTCCCTCTTAGTGATCTATTCAAGATCATCTAACCCTCAAACTAGGAATGCATCCTAGGTCCCAAGTACTCACCACACACTCTCCACACATGAAACAGCCCACAACAGTTCATAATTCCACAACATATTAATCCTCCACCAAGGAGGCACAAGCTAGCCTAGAAGATCCATCATGCTCACATGCCCATATCCAACAATTCCATCGAGCCTTAAGGGCTCCTAGGTTCACAACCACTAAGTGGCATTCTCAAACTACTCTAGGCCATCCTAAGCATGCTACTACGTGATTCAACACAAATCTAAGGAAGGAACAAGGAGTGAAGGAGAGGAGGGACCTACTGTTGCCGAAACCGCAGCCGCGGAGTCAAGTTGGCGCCCCCTGCGAACACAGGAGCCGCCCCGCGGAACTAGGAGCCGCACCCGCGGAGGACTGCGTCGCCTGCCAGGAGCCGCCCCCGCGGTTTTGCCGAGCCGCGCCCGCGCCGGAGCCCAGCCGCACCCGCGGCCTTGTGTTGCCACACCCGCGGCCGTCCGCCGCCGCACCCGTGGCCTTGTGCTGCCGCACCCGCGGCCGTCCGTTGCCGCTCCCGTACCCGTCCGCTCCCGCGGCTGTGCTGAGCCGCCCCCGCGGGTTCTGTGGAGAACGTCGTCTTCTTCGTCTTCGACTTTGGATCCTTTGCTCCAAAGTCCTTCTTCTCTTGCTGGATCTTCTCCACAAGTCTTAGGCACCTCTCCTTGACCTAAACGAGCTAAGAACCTATACATGCACAAGGGTTGAGCAAAAACCTCTCCAAGCTTCAACCATGGCCATGGATGAAGGAGGAAGGAAGAAGAAGGGAAAGAGCAGCAAGGAAGAGAGGGAAGGAAGAGGGAGAGCTTACCAACAGCTTGAGATCACCTTCTGCAGTCCACAACAGATCCTCAGCACCAAGGGAGAAGAGAAGAGAGCAAAGAGAGGAAGAGAGTTGAGTGAGGAAGAGTGAAAGAGAAAAGTGACATGAGAAAGGAGCTAAAGAGGAGAGAGAGAGGGACAAGGCTGCAAAGTAGGTGTGGGGATCAAGGGGTCAGCTGACCTCTTGTCCCTCACACGGACCGAGGGGTCGGAAATGACCCCATGGCATTTTTAACCCGGAACGAAGGGTCGGAACGCGGAAAAAGAGGAAAACGACGAGTCAGCTCGGGATTTTTCTTAGGAATAAATCCTGGCTCTCGGCATCTCGGGATTACGGAAAACTACAAAGTGCTTTATGTCCGGAAAAAAATTAATAAAATTCCAGACGTTACAGTCTGGCCACAACATTAACTTTTAGTAAATCCTATGAAAAGCATGAGTAAAGTATAAATATCAATGGATGCAACATTTTTGTACAATAGCATACATTAAGTCTCTGCGATAACCTATGAAACCACGAGTAAAATATATATTAATGGCTACAACATTTTTGAACAATATTCTGTTGTTTCAAACTCATGTCAGCTTCAAATTCATCAATAATATTTAAAAGTATGAACTTTTTGCTGAACTTAGATGGCTACAACACTGACCAAGACAATCATATTGCTATAAATTCAAATATCCAACGCCTACATGAATAGAAAAGAATTAAAAACCCATAGTGTTAGACTTTTGAATTTGATTGTGATGATTGGTTTTTTTTTTTTTCGTGAATTTGAAGAGAAAGAGGGATAGTTAGACTACGTAACATTCCGTAAAATTGTCGTACCGCATCATTTGAATGGGATTTGTGATTGACCCATAAAATTGTCATCCCACGTCATTTGAGAGGGATTTATTATTAACTTATAAGGATGGGTTGCTACCCATGTCAACAAGAATTCTTCTTTTCCTGTGATAGAGTGTTGTGATAGAGTGTAGACAAATAACTCTAGAGTTAAGCGTGCTCGTGAGGGAGCAATTTCAGGTCTTACAGATTGTATCAGAGCTAAGCCTGAGTTACAAGTGTACTTGCCTTAATAGGCGGACAGATATTGTAACATCCCGTAAAATTGTTGTCCCGCATCATTTGAATGGAGATCTATGATTAACCCGTAAAATTGTCGTCCCGCATGATTTGAATGGGGATTTGTGATTAACTTATAAGGATGAGTTGCTACCCGTGTCAACAAGAATTCTTCGTTTCCAGTAGTTGGGTAAGGACAATAACTCTGGAGTTAAGCGTCCTCGTGCGGGAGCAATTTGGGGATGGGTGATCTCTTAAAAAAATTTTGCTCGTGTATGGTTAGCATGGGGACAACGTCCCTAAGACCTCGGGTCTTGTAGACTGAAATATGTTTTTCTCTTACTACTTATTTGTCCATTATCTTGTACTCATTGCATTAAAATTTGTAGAATTTTGTAGAAAGGCTTTAACAAAAAGAGGATGTATGAATATGTTGGACAAAAAATAGCATAGTCAAATGCACCTCCTTGATAGACCTGAAGAAGTCACACAGGAGCAACAACTAGGTTTAGCAACTAACAAACATCTATGTAAATTTTTCATGGGAAGATCTTTGTTAGGAGGAATGAATGTCTCAAAGAGAGATGATCGAGTTGTTTAAAGTATTGGATGAGACAATGAATGAGATGTTGAGAGCTTTATTGGTTCATAATGTACTTAAAGTATAGATATTTGTTTGGTAAGTGTTTTAGTTATATAGCTAAAGTATAATTAAAAAATCAGCACTAAAAATAAAATAAAATTATCGACTCTTAAAGCGTCGAGATTAGCAAAATTTTACATATCGAGACCGTAGACATACTCATTTTTAAACAATTAAAAGCGTCGAATAAGTCAATTATTCTCGACACTTATATGCATCTATAATATCTTGATGGCGAAAAAACCGACACTTTTTAGAAGCGTTGAGAATAAAATTGCAGACGTTAAAAAGCGTTAAAAATTGTCAAAAACAAAAGCGTCTCAAAATGGAAAATTTTCTAGTAGTGTAATACGGTTGGGTTGCGCAAGAGAATTCTTGAAAACAAAGAAGAGCTAATGAACGAGGTTGAGAAGAACACCCAACCTACAATCATGACAGTATGGTTAGGTTACATTCATATCGCTTCTATTGGAAATCAAGTTTGTACTAGTTATTCCATATATTTTCTTAGACATAAGAAAGAAGAGAAACTTTTTGATGAATTTGGCCATGTAATTACACCTATTTGACGGAGTTTGATGTATAATATGTATACACATGTGTGTGAGGTTAAGCTAATATTTTTGCTTTTAGTGCTACTGCTAGGCTATCTGATAATAAATTCAGTGAGAAGCCAATTTCGAGGAAAAGTAATCTATAACAAAACCTGCAGATTTTAAGGTTTGTTTTTTATGATTCTTATCCTTAATAATTACACTATATATGAATCTAAGAGGCAGTATTGATTCTTTTGACTATGTTAAACCCTCCACAATATATTTTTTTACTTTACGACATTCGTCTATTAATCGTGTTTTTAAATGTTATTAAAAATCATCGATTAAGACATTCATGTTTGAATAAGATTCAAAACAATGACCAATACATTCATATTGTTGCAAATATACATTTTCAATGCCTACATGAATTGAAAAGAATTAAAAAGCTATAGGTATTGAATTTTGAATTTGGTTGTGATGATTAGTTAAATTTTTTTCGTGTTAATTACAATATGAAGAGAAAGAGCGATAGTTAGCCTAAAATATACTTTATCTTACTGCTTATTTGTCCATTGATTTGTACTCATTGCATTGAAATTTTGTAGGAAGGCATTAATGTAACAAGAAGAGGATGTATGAATATGATGGACAAAATAGCACAATCAATTGCACCAACTTGATACACTTGAAGGGTTGAAGTTTCTTTATGGGAAGATCTTTGTGAGGGGGATTGAATGCCTAAAAAGAGAGGTGAAGTATTGGATGAGACAATGAAAAAGAAGTGAGAGAGATTTATTGATTCATAATGCATCTAAAGTATTGATATTTGTTTAGTAAGTGTTTTTTAGTTATATAGCTACGGTATGATTAACAAAAACCATCATTTTTTAATACCGAAAATAAAATTATCAACACTTAAAAGTGTCGAGATTAGCTAAAATTTTACGCATCGACATACTCAATTATAAACACTTAAAAGTGTCGAGATTAGCTAAAATTTTACGCATCGACATACTCAATTATAAACAGTTTAAAAGTGTGGAATAATTCAATTATTCTCGACGCTTTTATGCTTCAATAAAATCTCGACGGCGAAAATAAAAAACGTCGAGAACGAAATTGCAAACGCTAAAAAGCGTCAAGAATTGTCAAAAGCGTCTCAAAATGTCAAATGTTCTAGTAGTGTTTATATGGTTGCTTTTACTTTTGTCCAAGAGATTGATTTATTTTCATATTTAGGCATTTCAAAGTCTTGATGTAATCCAAAATGACTAGAGCCGGTTATTATATTAGAGTATGAAGTTCAAGGCCATCCAATGAATTTTGGAGGTCCTGTGTCAATGGCTTTTGGAAATTCTTGGTCAATGTAAAGTTATTTTTAATTAATTTAATTAATTATATTTTATGAAGAAAAACATGACAGAACTGAGATTTGAACTCCTAACCTTTTGCACCTAATACTGAGTTTTAAACTATAGAAAACACTACTTAGTTAAATAAATCAACTAAAGATAAATATTCAGAGACTTGAAAAATTAAAAATCCCGAGTTATTGGGCAGAATAACACGTATTATTGGAGGGACCTGATGAGCTACCCCTTGAAAAAGCTTGACAATCTACGTGATTTTTTCCAAGCACTTTAACAAATAGTTTTTTTTGAAAATTGTTGTGAGTAAAAAGGAGAGAAGATTGAATCTATTTGAGAAAAGAGGCAACGAAAACTCCAAATCTATTTTGTGCGTAAGGAGCACGTACATTTTAGGGAATTTCGGTTTTTTTTTTATGGATAGAAAAGGGGACACATTCTATTTTGCAATCGTCAAAACATTTAGATAAACATAAACGATGAAGCTTTGAATATATATATATATATATATATATATAAAACAAGGAGAAGGAAATTTGTTGGTTGATTGGTGGAAGAGTAGGTCCCAATCGATTTTGCACTCATCAATGTTAGATTTAAATTTAAGAGGGTGAAATTTCAATGGCTTTTTGTACGGACAAAATACACGTCGGTTGTTTTATGCATAAATTTTGCCGGTTTTGTTTCACTAAAATTACAGTAGGGATGTCATCCACCTTAATTAAGGATATAACTTAAGGTGTATAGATTTTGCCGGTCTTATTTTTCTAAAATTATTCTTGTTGAAGTATATAAAATTTTATAAAAGTTAAAGTTAAAAAAGATAATTAAAAATAAATTTTTTTGAAGAAACTAAACATAAGCTAATCATTATTTTATAATTTAATAGTTAAACTTCATTCGATTCTATGTTAAGTACGTTTTACAACTTCACCTTTAACTCCACCCAAACTTTGCTTGCCACCAAATCTACTATCAATTAATAAGTAGCCCTTTATTATTATTGTACGTAGATAGAGTAGGACCCTAGATTTTAGGTATGTGTTTAAGTTGGTATAAAAATTGATTGCCACCAATTTAATTAGCATAATAATTTTTAGTTAAGATAAAATTTTCTACACGTTTTTTTTAAGACAGAAAATCCACAATCGATATAAAATGAGTGAAAATGCTATTCATTTATATATATACACAAAACATCAAAGTGCAATAAAATGCTATTCTTTTAATTAAAAAAGATTTGATAGTTTAAATAATGAAATTATTAATAAAAAAAATTACGAGAATAACGGTGAGACCGTCACATTAATATTATAGGCATTTATTTTAGAGTTATTTATTTTATTTATTTTAGTAGTTGTACACAAAAAATTATTTTAAATTAATAAGAGAGAAGCGAAAATGCTTAAACAATTAAAGTCTACCAAATATAAAGTTGTCTCTTTGTTTGTTTTAAATTAATCAATAAAGAATCTTATTTGTTTTTCAAAAACATAAAAGAGCCACTAAACCAATTTTTTCAAACTAAATCACATACATATATGTTAAAAGCTTGTACAAATAATTGAGAGGCATAGCGATTTTACATGTGTCGTTCACTCATACCACAAACTTAGATAGTGCTCAACCATCTCTTTGCCGTCATTAACAAAGAATTCAATAATCTCAACAACTCTACGACCAAACCACCCACGTGTTATATGCATGTTAAATCCGTTTCGTTTGATTGTAACTCGGCAACAAACACGAATATAGTTTATATGTACACTATTGTTTATTAAAAAGTTTTGAAATCAATTTTTCAGATTTAAACAATTGGAGTTTATTTTGATCATTTTTGATATCACGTAGGAAAATAAAATGGGCAAAATGAAAACACATTTCCATTAAAAATGAATAAAAAATCGATAAATTATTTAATGATAATCAATGACATGTAAATGAAGTAGACTTTTTTTATTTCGTTTTCGGAGTTAGAACCATGTGTCCCTAAACTTAAACTTATTTATTAAACTACAATTTAATTAATATATTGAAATCAAAACAAGGTGTTGATATTGTCACCAACACTCCAACACTCCGTTCATAAAAAATGTTATATTAGTGTTATCACCACTCAAAACATGTTAGCGTTGTTTGAACTCAAAACACTATATTGATATTGCTACAAACATTGTTAAGATTATAATGTAATCAAGAGAGGAAAAATAATACATAATTGGTTTTTCAGTTCACCACAAACAGAGTCGTTCAATGAGTTTCGGATACCTTGTGCTAAAGTTAATGTTAAACCTATTACTAACGATCGTAATTAAATCTTTTACATCATATTAAAACTAAAACAAAATGCTGAGAGCATATGTCAACCACTGAGATATGACACCTTGACTTTTTCAATATATTTATAAATATGTCACAAGATATTTACTGATTTGCCATTTTAATTTTATAAATAATTTCTATAAACATTAACAAACAGTCAGCAATGTCACATCACGTCTTAAACATCAAACGTAAGAAATTTTTTACTTATTTACAAATTTTTTTCCATAATATAATCTATCAAATCTTATAAATAAAAACACATAAGATTTGAAATTTGTTTTTAAAATTAATTATTAAATTTTAAATTTGAATTTTATATCATAGTTTATTTTCTTATTTTTTATTTTTAAAATTTAATTTTAAAAATAAATTTTCTTTTTAAATTTTAATTTTAACTTTTATAATCATATTTTGTTTGTTATTTTTATTTTTAAATTTATTTTCTTTTTAAAAATCTGGGCATATTTTTTTTTTACTAAACTAAAATATAACTGGGACATATATATTAAATCAAATTTAAAAACCGAAAATAAGAATATTTTTTCGGTTAACTAAAAATACTTAAAAAGAAATAAGTAATACGTAATTCAAATCTTTAACAAAAAATATAAATATTTTACCGGTTAATTCAAAATACATAATTGACCTTTAACATATTTATTGTAAATATAAGGATCGGACAATACACTAGTATCATTCTAAATTACAATCATAGTCATTTTCATGTAACATTATTGATCAAATAATTGAGATGATCGATGATAATTTAGTTGTGGAGCCACTGATGTCTAAAAGTTTCATCTATTTCTGATACGATCATAAAACTAAAAGGCACAACATTTTTTATATTTTAATATTTATTACTGATGTTAGCTAGATATGGTATGTATGTCCCACAAAAATATTACACTAACTTACCTAAAATTCAAATTTAAGTAATTGACCGACTAGTTGATGCACACACGGATCTTCTTTAAATAGGGCCGATTTCTTCATTATTTCTCATCCTTCTCTCCACTACTTCCTCTAATAACACAACTTTAGAACCCGGTTGCATTTGCATTTTCTGTCGAATGGGTTTGAAAGGAAAGCTCATTGCTGAATTTGAGGCAAAAGCATCGGGAGATCTCTTCCATGAAACCATGATTAAGAAGCCTCATCACATTTCCAAGATCTCCCCTGCTCATATTCAAGGTTGCGAGCTGCATGAAGGCGAATTCGGAAAGAATGGCTCCGTCATCTTTTTGGAACTATACTATTAGTAAGTACACGACTTTTATTAATCGATTTTAATATATAGTCATGCCCACATAGACTATGGTAGGACAATCAAAATTTTACGTAGGATCTTCTAAGATGTAAGATGGGTCAAGTTTAAAAACGTACATGCATTAAGCTTATTAGGTTTGTGTGATGGGCTCATCACCAATGCTTATGTGCTCGACCGTATGACAAAATCATATTTATATTTGACCCATCGTAATTTCAAATGATTTTAGATCCGATTTAAATTCGGATTTGACTAACTGGGATTGTCAGCCTTAAGACTTGGATTATGGACTTGGACAAAAAATGTCACATCTAATTGAGCTAGTTGACATTAAGGCATGTCATCAAGTATCAACAGAGTCATGCGGTTGTACTTGAGACGCTCACAGAAAAATAAATATCTCCACATTGGCAATAATTAAGTTTACGTTCATTATAAAGTCGATGGGCTACTCTTCCTGTTATCGATATGCTTTATGATGACACTTTATTGAACTTATGTGTTCGGCTCAAATTTAATGCAAATGTAAAACTAAACCCACCTTATATATTTCACCCATCAAAATTCTGCATAAATTTTTATAGATGATTTATATAAGCTAGTTTTTTTTGTAGATGGAAAGAAATATGTGTCAAAGCAGGTGGTGGAGAATATAGACGAGGTCAATAAGACATTGACCTTCAAAGAAATTGATGGTGATCTTCTAAAGAGTTACAAGAACATCGCATTTCACCTCCATGTCAAACCTGAAACCGGAGACATTGAGCTTGTGAACTGGACTATCGAGTACGAAAAGATTCACGAAGATGTGCCTCATCCTATTAGCCTGCTTGAGATGGTACTCACTGTCAGTGAACACATCGACAACCACCATCACAAAGCTTAAGCAATCGATATATGGTTTCATCGTATACTCATGAAACAATCAATATCGTATATTTTCTAAATAAATCACCATTTAGGTGACTTGATGATATGGGTGTGCTTGTGTGTGGGCTTATCCTCCTTGTAATGTATGTGTATTTTGTTATCTTCATCAAATGTTAAATGTGATTTTGTTTACTTCGATATTGGAAATAAGATCATTGAGATCGACGATTTTCATTTCGTTCATATTTATTAGGATTTTAATTATTGGGATCCAAAAGGAGTGATATTCATTAGGATCTCTCCCTTATACGCTTTGGCAAAATGCGGAAAAAAAAGGAAAGAAAAATTCATCAATTCACCCAAAGGAGGCATAAAGGGCTCACACGTGTATCAAAAGAATTAGGGTTGTACAAAAAATTATTTGTGTGACCCTAAATTAACTAACTAGCATTATTTAAGGGGATTATTAGACGTATCGACGAAAATCACTATTTGTCATTGTAACTACGCACTTCGCGTGCGTAGTTGACTGGTTTCCAACTACATATGGATGCGTAGTTGGAGTCGGAAAAAAAAATAAATAAATATGAAACAATTCAACTACGCACTTGGCTTGCGTAGTTGAAGTAAGCAAATAAAAAATATAAAAATTTTGTAATATTAACTACTACTACGCACCTGAAGTGTGTAGTTACGGTGTCAAATAACAATTTTCACCGATACGTTTAGAAACCACGCTATTTAGTTATCTCCCGTTTCACATCTATTATTTCATTTTACTTTTTTAAAATGACCATATATTCCATGTCATCAACGATATAAGGTATTCTAGCACTCAACATATTTTTTAATAATCATATTAAGTAACTTAAAAAATCTACTTTTTGATAAATAAAGAAAAATATTTTTACCGTATCCTACCTACAAGTAAAATTATATATATTTTTTTTTGCAATAAGTTTTGTCTCATAATACGTGCAATCAAATACATTTTATTTCAATCAAATATCTTTTAATTAATATTTTTTCAAATTTTAACGTACATAAAAAATTAAAATTCTTGCAATAAATTTTATCTCAATTAAAATAATTTAATCGCACCCCTTCATATCAAAAAAATATTTTAATTAAAATTTAAATTACATATAAGATTATATTTTTGTAATAACTTTTTTGAAATAAATTTATCTCATTTAATGCATGTAATCAAACACATTTTATTTCAATCAAATATGTTTTTTAAGTTAATATTTGTTTAAGATTTAACCTATATACAAAATTAAAATTCTTACAATAAATTTTATCTCAATTAATATAATTTAATCAAAACCCTTCATATCAAAAAATATTGTAAGCCATTATTTATAATTTATAATTTAAATTTAAATTACCTATAAGATTATATTTTTGAAATGAATTTTGTTGCAATTTTTATATGTAATCTAACCACAAAAAAACCTTCTTTAATTTTTTTTTATTAAGATATTTATTATAAATTTACATTTCTATCTTAACGTCTCAAATTATTCTAAATACTTTATAATTAATACAATAAATATATTTATTTAATTATTTTCAGTTATGCCCTATAGTCCGAGTATTAATTACGATCAACCTTCACAAGCAATTAATGGACAATGAAAAGTCATTAAACACATGACTTTATGATAATACATGCAACTCGTCATTTAGAATTGTAAAACGTCTACGTTTGATATGCATTGAATGTCATATCATACGTTTTAAATATTTTTTTGTTTTGTTTGTAATTCAAAACTTCACAATAAAATATTTTAAATTGACGTAATTGTTATGCGGAATCATTGAAAAAGAACATAATTCAACAAATAAGAAAGACGGCACCCACAGGTTTATGGTGGTTCACCCAATAAAGGGTACCTCCATTTTATAAAGAGATTTTGTTTAGAGGTTTTAGAGTATATATGAGAGGATAAATTGATAATAACTAGGTTAAGTCAAATTAGAGATGACAACTAGGTTATACCAGATTTTCAGGTTAACAGATTATCAAATGATCAGATTATAACAGACTAAGGGAACTCTACAATATATATAGGAACAAAATCATGGTTTATACTTAGGCAGGCTTATACTTGAAAGGTTTATACTTGGGCGTCAAGTATAAGACTAGGCCAAACAAAAAAAGCCTAAACAAAGATAAGCTCAATTCAAGGCATATTAAAAAATCCCACCATTACTTGAATCCTCACATATATATCAGATGCATTAGTCAATACCCATATCAAATCCTCTCCAGATACATTAGTCAATGCTCAAACCAACTCCTCTATTTATCCAAATGTGCCCCTTGTGCACTCAACAACTTCTGATGTTTAGCAAGTTCAGACAATGTTGAAAGTTTTTGCGAGGTAACAATTGGTGAACATATCAATATGATTATCTGCAATCTCTATCTCTTCACCTTGATCCTCTTCTCACTTTTCAAGAAATGATACCCAACGTCAATATGTTTATTCCTCTCATGATGAACCCGATCCTTGGTTAAACAAATCGCACTCAAACTATCACATTATATAATAGCCTGATCGTGATGTATACCTAGATCTCTAACCAATCCTTTCAACTATCAATGCATGAACTCTACCTCTATAGTAGACAAAGTAACGTGGGTTGTAAGGTTACCTTCCAACTCGCCATAGAACCCCCAAGAGTTAAAACATAACGGTCATAGATCTTAATTCTAGTATCAACATCTCATACATATTCAAAATTATAGTACTTTGTGGTCAAACACTGTGTATCATTCCCAAAAACGAGCCCAATGTCAGATGTAGCACTAAGGTAATGAAATATCCTCTTCACATCTTGCTAGTGTTCTTTTCCTATTTGCCCCATGAACCTGCTGATGCCACTAGAAACTTGTGCAACATCTGGTCTTGTGCAGATCATAGCATAAATCAAACCTCCTATTGCATTATCATAAGGAATCGCGACATATACTCCTTTTTCTCGTCTACTTAGGTGAAAACAAAGTGGTAAGATGGATATTAGCAACGCTAGGTGTATCGATTACCACAAATAGAAAAAAAATTTAACGAAAAAAATTTAACGGAAATTTACGATAACATTTAATATTAATAAATATAACAATTATAGCAAATGACAACAGTCGATCCATCCGAACCGTCACTTAAAAAAGCTCTCTCTCTCTCTCTCTCTCTCTCTCTCCCCCTACCTATATATATATATATATATATATATATATATATATATATATATATATATATATATATATATATAGGTATTGGTGACTATATATCATTTTAATAAAGTAAAGTAGCTAGTTTGATACATTAGATGACATGTCGTTTAATGGATCGAATGAGAGAAAAGAATCGTTAGAAGAACGAAACTTCAAAAAATAATATATAGAAAACGAAAAAAAATTTAAAATAAAACACAAATTTATATTGTATCCGGAAACATGATGTTTGAGGAAAGGGGAGAAAAAGTTGGTCGTCAGAAAGTGGATAGCACAATGTTTATGGTTGAAGAATTGTAAAGGTGTGCAG
>NCTC01003811.1:0-20071 GCA_002319775.1 Fagopyrum tataricum | reverse complement strand
ATATCAATGGTTTTAACTAACCAAAGTTTGATTGTTTAGCAAAGATTAAATTTTATAAGAAACTTAATCTAAATAATGCTTAAAAACCATTAGAGTATGTGCTCTCATAACAAATTCTTCACCTGAAGGTGGCTGGCAACATTTTCGCGGAGTGATATCAGGAACATTCATGATCTCCATAATCTTCTTGGAACGGCAGCTGATTCAGTAATTAGAAATTTTATCAATATGATATCATAAAAGAGATCATATAAAGGGTGATGTTATCCGAGAGGTTGATAGACAAGTATTATAGAGTGCGAGAGCTAGAGGGCTTACTTCCGACTCCCAACTTTTCAACGGCAGCTACAAATTTATTGTGCAACTCGGTCGTCCAAATAACACGGGGTTTCTTGCGAAGAGGAAGTTTGACAGCCGAGTTGTGGTTTCGTTCAAGTTTCCCCGATTGATCATCATGTTCATGCGAAGCTTTCACATTTTCGCGAGAATTTGGACGACTATCCTCTTGTTGCTTTGTTAGAGCACCTCGAGTACGGAGTGCGTTCAAGTCAATACTTGTTATCGTGTCAATCTCAATTGGTTTCACTAAGATATCACAGGCACCGTGATCTAACGCCTTTTGTACAGTATCGACATTGGAGTATTTAGAAGACATCATCACTGTAACCCGGTTAGTTTACAAACCAAAAACAAAGATCACAATTATATTGGAAATATGAAAAAACTATTTTAGCAACTTACAAATGATTGGAATCCTGGTTTGTTCTCGAACGAGTCTACATAACTGGAATCCGCCCATTGAAGAGACGTTACCATCAATAAAGACAATATGAAAGGCATCATTGTTCTCTCGAAGCATCTGGATACATTGTTCATCATCTCTGCATTTGATAACTGAAATTTTGCATGTATAAAGGTCAAAGCATACCAACCAATCTTGCAAACTAGTACTTTCAGCGTTTTTTTTAAAAAAACTAATCAGAATTTTAAACCCTAATCAGAAATTTTTTCATCATAAGCTTTAAACAACGTTTTGAACGTAGACATATATCTAGATAACTCAAAGATAACATAATTAGTGTTTACAAAACCCTAATCAGTTAACCAGTTTTTTGACACAAAACATAGCTAGGGTTTTACAAAAATCTGATCAGAATTGTTTCATCCATAGGCTTTAAACATCTTGTTGAGCATACACATAAAATCAAGATAACAAAATTAGGGTTTTACAAAACCCTGGTGAAAAAAGATCAATTTGTTTAATCCATAGATTTTAAACAGCTTTTTAAGCTACACCAAGTGTTGTGAACAAAAGCTAAACATATAAGTATGCACGAACCAGTATGGTTGCAGAGTTGGAGCACTTTTTCAAGATCAAGAAGAGAACTTTCATCAGCATCAACAACTAGAACATTCCACGAAGATCCATCTCGAGCGACTTCTTCACCTTCTTCCATCTTAATTAGTGGCAACTTCATTGGAATTCTTGAGGAGGCGGAATAACTTCAACGGATCCGGAAGTTACTTAATAAGAAGGGAGAAATTGACGATGATTAGTAGCGAGACTCTTCTGGAAACAACTCAAGCGTAGATATAGGGGAGGATAATGGAGCTGTTTGTTATCAGGAAATAAATATTATAAGTCTTTTTCTAAATTTTGAAAATTAAATAACAGAATGATAGGGTTTTTTCGTTAAATAATTAGTTTTTTTAGATTTTGGATTTAATTTTAATCTTTAACCATTATAAAACATTAATTTGTTTTAATTAATCAATTGCCGCTCCGATCATATTAATTAATTAACTCTAATGCATAAAAGTAATCAATATATACCTGTTTTTATACTAATTAGTAACATAAATAATATATATAGGGCTCTAAAATAAAATAAAAATACTAAAAACTACTTTTATTTGATTTAATATTAAGTTTAGATGTTTAATTCGATTGGAAAAAATGATATGAAAATATAAGAGATAAGAGTGAAAACTGAACGGGTTAAATGGAAGAATGGGTTTTTTTTGTAAAGAAGAGCAATAAGAGGGTCCATTCTATTATCAAGCGACAAATTAGACCCCTTTTATTTATCTATAAAGATAAAATAGAAGGGCAAATTGGTAATTTAAAGTAAACCCAAACCAAAAGAAAACCCTAAATTCAACCAAACTCAAACCCTGAACCGAACCAGAACCCGAGTCGACCCCTAAACCGAACCGGAACCCGATCCGACCCTGAACCGAACCAGAACCCGAGCCAACCTGAGCCGAACTGGAACCCGAGCCGACCCTGAACCAAACCGGAACCCGAGCCGATCCTGAACAAATTAGACCCCTTCTATCTTGTATGTGAGTGTCGCACAGCATTGTCGTGATGGTGTTATCATGCGCTCTAGGTTGTCTTGTCACGTTGGCATCGTTCTTGTCATGGGCATCGAGAGGTCTTGTCCTGTGTCATAGCCGGCATTGGAGATGTTCCATGCGGCGTGTCATTTCACATTTCCTACGAGGTGTGCAGTAGCTAGTTTGCTTCGTCTCATTGAATTCCATTGCCTCCTCTTGTCTTAACGAGTTTCGATCAAGTAACAATTGAAATAACGGGGCAATACGAGTTTATTTTTATTTATTTATAATTAATTGTATTAAGATCTTCCTCTTGTCTTAAGTTCGTTCAATGGCATGTGTGTTCGACAAATGTAAAATTTGTGATGGATTGTTTGATGATGAATACTGCTAAAATATATAATCAAAAAATATTTTTAAAATGAATATATTGATAGTTATAATTTGTATATAATGTAACAAAAGCTTGTGCTTATCCAGATTAATACTGATTTAAAATGTTTCGTTATTTTTTTGGTTCCGAATCTTAACTATTGTTATTGTTGGTAAAAAATATTTTCATTTTTTAAAAGTGCAGAATTAAAAAAAAATTTGTTTGTTATTTTCCGTCTTCAAATCTTAACTAAAACTGTGTGATTGATTTACAATATATATATTTATGGTTAAATGATTTATAAGAATAGTTTATCTTAAGAAAATCTTGTTTTCATAGATATTTATCAGTTAATGTTTGTCAACTAATAAATTACCAAATCAAGAAAATCTTGTGACTTAGTTGACCACCAAAAAATCGTTTTTAGTTAGGGTGAAAATGGTAGGTGTGTAGTCTTTTATCAAGGAAATAAAGAGGGTGGGCAAAATTTATAAAAACATTAACTATGCACTTTCTATTTGTGAAGGGACTTTCTATTTGTGAAGTGACTCAACGTTATACTCTGTTACCCAACCCTGTTACCCAACCTTGTTACCAACTTTGTTACCCAACGTTATACTATGTTACTCAACTTTGTTACCCAAATTCACTTATATTACCTAACTTCGTTGTTACCGATTTTAATACCCAACGTTCTACATCCAAATTTACTTATGTAACCCAACTTTGTTGTTACCGATTTTAATACCCAACGTTCTACATCCAAATTTACTTATGTTACCTAAATTCGTTGTTACCCGATTAATACCCAACGTTACATATCCAACTTCACTTATGTTACCCAACTACGTTGTTACCCGATTTTAATACCCAACGTTCTACATCTAAATTCAAGATCCGCCTATAAAGCCGTCAACAACGCCACCGCAGCTTCCCGTTGGTTGTGAACTCCGATGAAGGTCTGATGTTATTCACTTCTAAATTAGATGCATGTCCCTCTTTATCTGTTTTGTTGACTATTCAATCAATTGTAATGCTAAATTTGTCCATCCTTGCGAATTTTGGAAATGAATTTATATACATGTGATTTAATTTCATAATAACTAGGGGATAGGAAGAACAGAGTTGGCAATAACAGGATGACACGTATATGACTTTGGGTCTCATCAAAATTTGGCAGGTGAGAAAAAGAGCATTAATGCTTGTAAATTCTCTACACTTTGTTGTAGTTTATCTCTGTTATTTCTTGCTATCAGATGTATTCGGCTTTCATTGTAATACCCCAAATCCGCGGACTCGGGGCGCTACTGGGCGAGACCTCACAATGGGTCCTGACCCTTAGCTTGACAACAATTTCACCGGACCTTCCAACATGTCACAAATAAAGGTCGAAAACTCAAATATGTTTTAATGTATGCGGAAACGAGAAGTACGAAACTACAACTTGGAAACTCAGCCGAGTCCTCAAAACAACGTAATAAATCGAATTCTCACAAACGACAATATCCATAAAAGACGACATGGAAAGACTCAAAACATCCCCGTCCTATAATGTACGGAGACCCCGACTGTCCACTCCTCCGCCTCACTCGGCGGCATCCCTAACCTGCAAGTCATCTACACAAATCGTTTAAAACCGTTAGCTAATATTCTAGGCATTAGAAAAGCGGTGAAGGCACAAACACACCCATAACACAAAACATAAATCACACAAGTCCGGTTCCTTATCTTTTATTATTAAGTCGTATTCCAATCTAGTTCACTTCTTTTGTGACTCGAGACCCCAATGGTCTCGCCTCGGTCCCTACTTACCGGCAAGGAATGGTACGGATGCATCCGTCCATCTAACCCGCCGGGCTAGTCGCCGAGAATCCTCTAGACCTCACTATGGCTAGGCAGTATTGTCACCGCCCGTTCTCATACACGTGGGCGGTGGTCCTAATTACATATATATCAATTAATTTCATTGTTATAACATACACACACCACCAAAACACGGCAATACTAATACATAAAATACGAGTCAAGTAAGTCCGTAGACTTACTCGTCTCAAAAGCTATCTCACAAAAACGCTCACGCTTCCCTTGGGAAGAAGTACTCAACCTGTTCACAACAAGGTATCATAAAAACCCGCTCAATTTGAGAAGTCTAAGACTTCTACACAAATGACCTGCGCAGGATCATTTGACTCCCATTCTAGGACCGAATCCTAGAGTCCAACATAATTACCGTCAATAATGACGTAAAGCCAACTAGGTCTAAATCCGCTCATCACACTCCTTAAGGTCTCGAAGGCCACTACTTGGCATTATTCTAAGTCATGCTAGTTCCAACCTATCATGATACTACCAAGCATATATATATATATATATATATATATATATATATATATATATATATAATATATATATATATATATATATCGATACGAATTCATGGCTTTTATTGGCTTCGGCTCCTAGCATGATACTATCCATTCGCCCATACGTTATTTGATCGTAAAACTATAACATATCGAACCTATCATCAAACTCGTTCCTAAATTCCAAGGTTAAACTCGCTAACATATATTCGGGGCAAATCTGCATTTTCTAAGACATGTGAGCCAAAACTGTAATTAATATAAAACTGAGGGACTTAAGTGTAATTATACCGAATAAGAGGGGGCCCGACCGAGAATAGCCGAAGGCTGTCTATGCTCACTGCGGTGGCGGGAAACGGCTCCGGCCAGGGAAAAGGCGGCTCCGTGGCCTCCCTTGGCGGCTGCAGACAGGTGGCGGCCGTCCTCTAGCTCGGCGAGGCAGTGCAGGGGAGAAGAGCCGCTGCTCACTCGAGGCCGAAGGGAACGGCAGGGCGTAGGGAAGTGGCCGGCGTCGACGGGATCCGGGCGAGGCGCGGCGACGGCGTTCTCTTGGGTGACACGCTCCTCGTGGCGGCCGGCGAAGACTCGATCCAGAGAGGGAGGGGGAAGCCTCGGCCGTGGTGCAGCTTCCTCCTGGTTCCCGGCGACAGGTTCGAGAGGGAGAGGCTGGTGGCTCTCCGACGAGCTCGAGGGCGCCTGGACGAATAGAGGGAAGAGAGAGACGGTGGAGAAGGTGGCGGAAGGGAGGTGAGGTTGCCGGGCGTGGAAGAGAAGGGAGAGGAGAAGGGTGCTTGGGGAGTGAGCCGAGGGAAAGAGAGGAGAGAAGATAGACGTGCTGCTGTTGCAAGGGGCTGGGCTAGGAGAGGGGAGCAAGACCGAGGGGTCGGGTCGGCTGTAGGAGGACGAGGGGTCGGCTGGTCCTCAGCAGGCCTAGGCGCGGCTAGGCGGGCGGCAACTAGGCTGCTCCAAAGCTGTAGCTGGGCGGCTGGCGTGAAGGAGGGGAGAAAGGGAGCGCCAACGTGGAGGTGGGCCCGGTGACGTGGCGTCAGCTGGCGTGGGCCCGGGTGACAGGAAAGAGGAGAGGAAAAGAATAGGATAAGGGTACGGGATCGAAATTCGCTAAAAATAATTCGGTAACGGGTGTTACGGATCAGCATATTTTCCGAACATTTCCATAAAAATAATTTACGGTTTACGGTTGGAATAAAAGTCGGATATTCCCGTAGAATAATTTACGGGAATAGGAATAACACGATAATTCGTTTTTCTAAAATTTCCGGGCGTTACATTCATTATTATTTACTACGGTATAACCTCATTGGAACTTCATCTCAAACTGCATAAAAAAAAAGAAAAAAAGAAAGAAACACATAATATATGAATATGACATTAACAAAATTCGGGAAACACATGTCACCAACAGAGGGCAATATAATTTAAATTGAATTGGTAAGATGGCTTCCAATCAAACTGAAGGTTATTAAAACCATTAGAGATCCAAACCCACTTAGTTGATTGCTCAAATCTTGTTGTTGCTGCTGGCTGATTCATTCCTACTCTTCCATTCATGACATTTTGATTACCAACCATTGCAGCTCTTACTCCATTCAGCATGGCAGGTGCATCTTTTTCAGAAGAGGTAAAGTTGATGAATGGATCTTCCACAACGAGCAGTGTGAGGCTTCATGCAGCGGCTAGGAAGATGTTGGAGATGGAAGACACGAGATCAGATCATCCGAAGGCAGCCCACCACAGCCCGCCTCCTAGTATGGATGATATGGCGGCACAGAGAGTCTTTGGATACTATAAAAGCTCAATATAAAGATCAAATAAAGAAGAAGTTATGCTTACTTCATGAATCATTGACATATTTCACATTTTATACCATATTGAACTGAAATTAAAAATATACTTTTCAACTGGGGCTCAATGATTTACGTGTCCTCAATTTTCTACTCAACCCATATTGGATAAGAGATGTAGAGAAAAATGTGAAGCTCCTATGTAGCTATTGAACTGGCCAGAATCTCGGAGTATTTCTCAAATAGTTTGCACAAATCATGAGAAGAAAAAAGAATGTCAATAGGTTTGATTCTTCCTGAGATACAAAGTGCAATATTTCAGTTCACAATATAATGTGCTAAATGCTCACATGAAGACAATCACATAATTTTTCCCTCTGAGTCACCAGATAGACCCCGGACCAGATTTCCACTGTCTTATCAATATTCCCAACACATATAACAAGTTAATTTTCCAAAGGTAAAACAGAAAAATTGGACAATAAAAATTGCAAGTTATATTGATGGAAGTCTTCATGCTTAGATTAGACTTGCAAGGTCTACACGTATACCCTTTTCTACAAATTAGGATTATTTTTAACTTAATTTAACCTACTGTAATCTTATCACACAGGAGGAAAGGAAATTCAGCTCAGCAACTTCAAACTATAAAAAACTTGTGCTAACAAACTACAGATTTAAGAACTTCATGTACATTATTCAGCTCGGCCAAAGATTAACAGTTGTGAATCTGCATCTGCTGTAAGGAATAAATGATCGAATATAGCACATTATATATGTGCCTAACGAATCTGTTAGATATGATGCAGAAGAGAAGTTCTCTTCCACATCAGGTGACATGGCATCATTTGCAAACAAAATTTCTCTGTTATTTTATTGGCTCAATGTATTATACCTACTGAACACAGTGCATCTGCAGGAGGCATGCCAAGTGATTAAAGCAAAGTATTTTGAAGCCAGCCACAACAATCATTGAAATCGGGCAGCAATTTTTAACAAGGATTGATCTTCTTGCTCAAGAATTTGCTAACCAGCTTCTAGAGATTCAGGTCAGTATCCTTCTGGTTTCTGAAGTTTCATTTTAAACGAACTCAAATCCATCATATGAGATCAAATGAAGCATAAGATATTATATCCCTGACCTCAACAATCATTGCTTTGATCATTCCTCTACTGAGTTCAACTCAATGCCACCAGTTACCCACCCAAGAAAAGTTCCTACACGATTATGAACCAGATTCCATATTTGATGGAAGTCTTATCAATATTCCCAACACGTATACTATCTTTCACTATGCACAGATAACCTAAGTACTATTATTCACCTCTCCTGATCCTTCCTTCTTGGAAGTAGTCTTCTTCTTGCGGCCAATGTCAACTCCATAATGCTGGAGATACCATTGCTTAAAAGGTGCAGCATCAACCTGCACAATGGCACTTTTCACCAAGGTCTGAGTCCTAACCAGCTCATTGTTAGATGCATTGTACACCACGCCTAGGATACGAGCCTTGTGACAGCCTCGCTACCCCATGAATAATTTCCAGTATCCAAGAAGAATTACTACTTGAAGAAGAATCTAGAACTAAAAAACCCTAATCTAACAAAATCAGGCCACACTAACCTTAACAACGAAATCAAGTAACTAATCTCATCCCCAATTTTCGACCATCAACAGCAACACAAATAATCTACAATTGACTAATAAATCCTCTATTTCGACTAACATCAACAAAAAAAACCTTTAATTGAACCTAATAAAGCGCAGAATCAGACCTCCAACGGAACGAAATCACCAGATAATATAATAGCAAAAAAAAGGATTTACTTAATAGAACCTGTAGAAACCTCACGAGAAACCGAATGAGGGCAAGCTCTTCCTGGACGGAAGTGTGGCCTTGGCATCCGGCCGTACTCCAGCACAGGTCGGGGTGGCGTCGTCGTTCAGGAATCGGATCTAGGGCGAGAAGAGAGGTGAGAGCGGAGACGAAGACGAAGAAAGGAGACGCCAGAAAATCGCCCAGCAGAGGAGCGGAGGACAGAGAGTGAAAAGGGTAAAAAAAGATCTAAAAATCTTATTTATAGATATTTATCATTAATGTTTGTCAACTAATAATTACCAAATCAAGAAAATCTTGTGACTTAGTTGACCACCAAAAATCGTTTTTAGTTATCATAAATTATGTTTTATTTAAAAAAAGATTTCAGTTAATATTTTTATAAAATGAATTATTATGTTTCAGTTTAAAATCATAAACTATTATCGTATTAGCATTTTCAGTTAAAACATCTTGCAACTTAGTTTATCTTTTATTTATGATGGTGCGATCTAACTTTTAATTTGATTAGGCAAAATGTGTTGCATTCTGTATGATAGTAGAAAATGTACTTACTGGTAAATTCATCAATTATAGACATATTAAAATGAAACTTATTCATATATGAGTAAGTAGGATACATCCGTTTCCATACAACTTATTATATGCGCATAAAAAAGTTATTTTTATAAATGAATATATGAATTTTCAGATTCAAATCTAAACAATAATATTTCGGGTTAAAAAGTTTCAAGTTTAAAAATATAAATTTAAATTAATTTATTATTTTTCTTTCAAATTTTAATTGGTTTCTGTTATAAAATTATTGCTTTGAACTCTTTATTACTTAGACTTTTGTGAAATGTGTTCAATAACACTTAGAATGAAGCTATAAGAGAGGAGATAACAAGAAGAGTAGATTTCTAACTTGCTCTTGGTGCATCTTGTTACAATGAGAATGACCTCTATTTATAGGTCAAAATTTGGACGAGTTACTAATAGAAGGAGTTACTATAGGAGGAGTTACTAATAAAGTAAATTAGGATGTTAGAAGGTGAATAATTCACCTTGTACAAGTTACTTAACTCCTTGACCAATTCCATAACACTCCCCCTTGAGTATCCACCTTCTTCTATTATCAAACTAGAGTGTTTGTTGATGACTCCAAATTTGTTATACGCTTGGGTGATGTTGCCTTGTCAGGAAAAACCCAGTGGGATAAAAACCTGATCGAAGGGAAAAAGAGTGCAACGCGTATAATGCTCCCCCTGATTTGAATATATGTCTCGGATTCTGTACATTCCAATCTTGCGCACAAGCTCTTCAAACTTCTTAGGGTTCAATGATTTTGTGAACAAGTCATCAATATTGTCACTGGAACGGATTTGTTGAATATCAACTTCCCCGGTTTCATGTAGCTCACGAGTGGAGAAGAACTTCGGCAATATGTGCTTTGTTCGATCTCCCTTGATATGCCCTTTCTTCATCTGAGCAATGCATGCTGAATTCTCTTCGTACAAGATGGTAGGATTTTCAGTGATGTGTTTCATCCCGCACTCCTTTTGTATGAACTTGATCATTGTTCGTAGGGACACACATTCTCTTCCGGCCTCATATAGAGCGATCAACTCTACGTGATTTGAAGAAGTGGTGGTAATTGTTTGTTTTGTTGACCTCCATGAAATTGTCGTGCCTCCATATGTGAAAACATATCCGTTTTGGGATTTGGCCTTGTGTGGGTCAGATAAATATCTTGCATCTGCATATCCAACCAAAGTGGCATCTCCTTTGTTTTGATAAAACAAACCAAGGTGATGTGTACCTCGAAGGTAACGGAATATGTGTTTGATTCCATTCTAATGTCTTCTTGTGAGTGCACAACTGTAACCTGGATAACAAATTTACAGCAAAAACAATATCTGGTCTTGTATTGTTAGTCAAATACATTAAGACACCAATTGCACTTAAATATGGCACTTTTGGGCCAAGGATTTATTCATCCTCTTCGCGAGGACGGAACTAGGAACTCATAATTTTTCACATTAAGGGATCAAACAACCATGGGTGAGCTTAAAGGGTGTGCTTTGTCCATGTAGAATCTCTTTAGTATTTTTTTTCTATGTAATTAGATTGATGAATAAAGATTAATTTCATCCATTAAATGCTCAATTTGTAGGCCAAGACAAAGCTTGGTCGTTCCTAGATCTTTCATCTCGAATTCTTTCATCAAATACTTTGCGGTTTCTTCAAGATCGTTAGAAGTTCCAACGATATTAATCGTCAACATATACTGCGATTATAGCAAATCCACTTTGAGATCGCTTGATGAAAACACATGGACATATAATGTTGTTCTTATATCCCTCTTTGAGAAGATATTCACTAAGGCGGTTGTACCACATTCGTCCTGATTGTTTTAATCCATACAAGGATCTTCTCAATTTTATGGAAAACATTTCTCGTGGCTTTGAGGAATTGGCCTCTGGCAATTTTAGTCCTTGTGGGACTTTCATGTAGATGTCGGTATCAAGTGACCCGTATAAGTATGCAGTCACGACATCCATAAGGCGCATCTGTAGTTTTTCAAAGACAGTCAGGCCGATTAGGAATCTAAATGTAGTTGCATCAATTACCGAGAGATGTATCATGGAATGGGAACTACAAGCCTTGCCTTATATCTCACAATTTCGTTTTTCTCATTTCGTTTTCTCACGAAAACCCATTTATAGCCGACTGGTTTTACCCTTTGGTGTATGAACTACAGGCCAAAAACTTCACGTTTTTCAAGTGATTTTAATTCTGTCTGAATTGCCTCTTTCCATTTTGGCCAATCTTTTCTACGACGACATTCATCAACTGTTTTTGGCTCAATGTCGTCATCTTCAGTTGTGATGTCATTAGCCACAGAGTATGCAAATATATCATCAATAATGATATCCTTTCTATTCCATTGTATCCCTGTGTCGACATAATTTATAGCAATTTCATAATTGTCGATTCTTTCATCATCAAGGATATTGTCTTCTTTAGGATGTTCTCATCCTCATTTTCTTTGTCTTTCTCATGTTCCTCATTTGATTCGGTCACTATAGCATCTCCTGCTATATCCTTTTGATTCCTTGTTTTTCTCGGTTTCAAGTCTTTTGAACCGAGTGGTCTACCACGTTTTCGACGAGTCATAGACTCATTTGCAATGGACACATTTGGTTGTCTAATGGGTACATCAATTCTTGCAGGAGCATTTGCTGCAGGAACATGTGACTTTACCACCTTCTTAGTGTCTGTAAATGCATCTGGTAATTGGTTTGCAACACTTTGTAAATGAATGATTCGTTGAACTTCTTGTTCACACATTTTTGTTCTTGGATCAAGGTGTGATAATAGTGTTGCATTCCATGTAATTTCTTTCGTACTTGGGTCCACTTTCTTCTTTTCTCCCCCTAAGATTGGGAATGTATTTTCATCAAAATGACAATCAGCAAATCTTGCTGTAAATAAATCACCCGTTGTTGGCTCAAGATATCTAATGATCGAGGGGGATTCAAAACCAACATATATTCCCAATCTTCTTTGTGGACCCATCTTTGTACGTTGTGGTGGAGCAATAGGAACATAAACTGCACATCCAAATATTTTTAGATGTGATATATTAGGCTCCTTTCCAAACACTAATTGCAATGGGGATTGTTCATGATTTGCACTTGGTCTTAACCGAATCAAGGCTGCAGCATGCAATATCGCATGTCCCCAAGCAGATGGTGGTAATTTTGATTTCATCAATAATGGTCTAGCGATTAATTGTAATCTCTTTATTAATGATTCAGCAAGACCATTTTGTGTGTGAACATGAGCTACTGGGTGCTCCACATCAATCCCAATTGACATGCAAAAGTCATTGAATGTTTGGGATGTAAATTCTCCTGCATTGTCAAGACGAATTTTCTTTATTGTATAATCCGGGAATTGAGCTCTCAAACGGATTATTTGTGCAAGGAGTTTAGCAAATGCCGCATTTCTAGTCGATAATAGACTTACATGTGACCATCTTGTAGATGCGTCAATTAATACCATAAAGTATCGAAACGGGCCACACGGTGGAGCAATTGGTCCACATATGTCTCCTTGTATCCTTTCCAAAAATGCAGGAGTCTCACTCGTCACCTTACTTTTAGAAGGTCTAATTATAAGCTTTCCAAGTGAGCAAGCGCACAATTAATATGACTTGGCGGCATAACCTTCATGTTCTTTAGTGGGTGTCCAATTGAACCCTTTATAATTTTGTGCATCATCATTGATCCCGGGTGACCCAATCGGTCATGCCATAGTGTGAATTCAACTCGGTCATCCGACCGGTTTGTTAGAAATCACATTAGCCTCAACCGGATGAATATATGTTTCATATAATCCGGAGGCTTGTCCTTGCATTTTTTCAAGGATCCTTTTCTTATCACATTCATGTGTTGTGATGCACAAATATTCTCTCCATTTTCATTCATGGTTTCCATATGAAACCCGTTTTGACGCACATCCTTAAAGCTCAATAAATTTCTTCGAGATTTACTCGAATATAATGCGTCATTTATTATTATTTTTGTTCCTTTGGGAGTAGAACAAATTCCCGAGCCTTCGATGAGCCTAGCCACAGATATGTATTCACATTTCCCTTAAAGGGTTTCAAATTGTCCTGAAATATTCCTCTTTTATTTCTCAGTATGGTCATGTAGGTGGTGGCACTGTCTACAAGACATTGCTCCTTCTCATCGAGTCTTTTCTTAGAAGATTCCATGTCTTTTCTATAAAGAAAGTAGCACAAATAAGTTAAGCCATTAATAATAAAAACTTCATATTTTACATTAGGATAACCATATTTTACATAGTCCTACTAGATCTTGAAATAAGACATTACAATACATTACATCATATTATACATTATTATACAATAAGGATAATATCACAAGTTCATAAACCGAATGCTTTAGTCCAAGGCACATGCATCGTCATTCTCAAAGTTGAGAAAGTGAGAGACATCCAAGCTGGTCATGGGTGAATTACCAACACTTCATTTTCCACGAAGTTGGTTTCACTGGCCTTTTCTTTGTTTCTTTCGGCCTGATAAGCATCCACCAAATGTGAAGCTGTACGGCATATTTTTGCCCAATGACCAGCTATGCCACATCTGTAGCAAACAGTTCTTGGCTTGTGAGAGGGTCCCTTTTGACCCGTCTGGACCTTTGGCTTATCATTCCCCTTGTAACCATAGTTACCACCTCGATTGTAATGGCGGCCATCATTATAGCCTTGCCCACGACCGCGGCCACCACGGCACCACCACCACGATCACCACGACCTCGGCCACGGCTATTATAGTGCCATGACGGTTGCCCACGTTCTTTGTGACTCTTGCATTTTTCCTCGGATGCCTTGTCAGTGGCATTGGCTTCAGGAACTGCTATTGATCCCGTGGGTCTGAGGTTGTGGTTTCTCATTAGGAGCTCATTATTCTTTTCCGCCACCAACAATACTTTCAAGAGGTCTGAGTACCTCTTGAAACCTCTCTCCCGGTATTGTTGTTGTAACAATACATTTGTGGCATGCATAGTACAAAATGTTCTTTCTAGCATTTCTTCTTGGTAATCACATGGCCACATAGTCTCAGTTGGGAGGTGATCCTGTGAATAGCACTGTTATATTCAGATATGGACTTGAAGTCCTGGAACCTCAAGTTGTTCCATTCATATAGAGCTTGTGGGAAAAGGACTTCCTTTTGGTGTCCATATCTTTCATTCAAACTTTCCCACAACTCTTTAGGATCCTCCACAAATAAATATTCAGTCTTAGACTTTCATGAATGTGGTGGCGAAGAAACACAATTGCTTTTGCCTTCTCTTGTGGAGTGGCATCATTTTTATCTTCAATTGTTTTTTCAAGGCCATTTGCCTTGAGATGGGCAAGTGCATCTACCCTCCATTCGAGGTACTTTTGGCCCGACAAGTCAAGAATGTCAAACTCTCTTTTTGCAATGCTTGCCATTGGTTACTACATAAAAGTTATATTTTATGTCAATATTAAGCATGCATGATTTTATTAGTCATTATTAATAAAGTAAAGACATTTCATAGGTGTAGATGTCATGAAGATGAGTCGTATCAAATATTAAAGAATGCATGTAGATTTAATAGGTGGCGTATGTCAGAGCAATAATCAGAAATGTAAAGACAAGTATAATATCGTGTGTCACAAGTAAGAAATCATACGGATAAATGAACGTTACAAGATCCATGAATTAAAACCGGTTATTTTTACCCTCTTTAATCTCCATCCATCCATTTTACTTTCTTCATCCTTATCTTCTTCCTCCTTTTACTCCATCTCCATATTCGATCCAAAAAAAAATCTCATGTCCATGGCCGGTGATGATATCAATCATCGGCTTGTTGCCAATAATAATCGGATTTTAATCGAGCTTTTCATTTGTCTTGTCCTTATTTACATCATCATCATTATCATAATCATTATTTTGGTGGGAAATCTTCGTTCATAATCCAAGTGGTGAAAGCAAGGAATTTAATGTGGTTCTTTGTCAAAAGAAGTAAGCAAATCTCAATTTTGTTTGTTTCTTAGCATAAATCCAAACACATGATTTTATTTTGAGAAAATTTATTTTAGATCTTATGTTAAAATAACGTGTTTCTGGTGTAGAGGTTCCCGTTTGGACAACTACAGAGCATACTCCTCGGGTTAAGTTAAGTTTTCAAAACTTGAGTTTCTGATGTAGAAGATCCCGTAAAGGGCAACTACAAAGCATAATCCTCAATTAGATTTTCTTGATAATTTTTGTGTAATGAAAGACTAAGAAATGTTTACGAACATACCTTAGTAGAGAAGCTCAGTTGTAACTTAGAATCCTCGTGCTGATAACGTGTTATAAAATTATTGCTTTGGACTCTTGATTACTTAGACTTTTGTGGAATGTGTTCAAGAACACTTAGAATGAAGTTGGAAGAAAGGAGAGAACAGGAAGAGTAGATTTCTAACTTGTTTTTGGTGCATCTTGTTACAATGAAAATGACCTCTATTTATAGGCCAAAACTTGGAGGAGTTACTAATAAAATAAACTAGGATGTAAGAAGGTGAATAATTCACCTTGTACGATTTACTTCACTTCTTGACCAATCTTCACTAGAAGACATGCATGTGATATATGTGTACAAAACATCATGTACAAATGTCTTGTACATATTTTCCATAACAATCAGAATAATATAAACCGTTAACATGTTGGGGGAAGTTTGTTTCAGGACGGAAGGTTGACGTACGATATGTTTTTTTATTATTAAAAGTATTAAACAGTCAACATGCCACAACATTTTTTCATCAAATATATCACTATGACACTCATCTCATTAATTTAAAATAGATTATTATTAAAAAAGTTTTAAAAAAAAAAGAATTTTTAGTTACTTAAAGTACTAAGTTTATATTAATATATATTTTAAAAAATAATTTTAAATCGAATCTCATAATTAAACAATAATAAAAGTAGAATAAATTTAAAAATGCAAACCCTAAATCAAATAATTATATACTACACTACACGTTTTTTCAGAAAGGTAGTATTAATTACTCTAATTTTTTTAATCTATAATTAAATTTTATTTATATTAATATTAATACATAATAAAAATTATAATATAATATTTTATTCAGGTAAATTCCGCACAATGTATGGGCACTTAATTAGCTTTTCATATATAAAACGCGGCATTTGTGCTCACCTTATGAATTTTATTTTTATTGCACAGGGCGGACAATTAACGTTTGATGTTTTGATTCTCTCTAATTGCTATCAAATTTACATTTTTGTTTCTTATTTTTTAATTTTAAAATTTGGTTTTTATAGTTCTCTAATTTAAATTTAAAAAACTTGAAAAAAAAAAATATATAAAGTCGGTTTACCATTATTTATTACAAATTTGACGAAATTGTGCGAAACGAAATTGTGCAAAAGGTGGTATTTTGTAAATAAAATTTCTTATTACGGGTAATTTTAGTAATTTACTCTTGTAAAATATTGCAAGAGAAATTCCCAACAAATATCTTAAAATACTTTAACCAAATATCACTTTGAACCCAAAAAAGAAAGAAAAAGTTCTGGAGGAAGACACAAGTAAAGAAGAAAAAAAATACAAAGCAAGAAAATGGGTGAAATGGGTAACTTGATCTTTACACTTCTGTATTCTACTCGAGGCTTGACGTGTAGGTGAACTTTTATTTTGTGAAATAAAGATGAAAAATATGAAATTTAGTAACCTTTTAACCATCTACATTAGTACTCCATATATATATATATATATATATATATATATAAAAGGGATAGATTAAGTAATAACCATTGTTACATTAAGAAATAAGAACTTATATGAGTCGTCGGATTATATGATGAACGTCCAAGATTTAATGAATTATATAAGGTAATTGTGCATTGTCTTGATTAGATAATTTATTTATTAGATAATTAAGTATAAATGTCATTTAAAATCATTACCAATTTGGAAACAAAATATTTTTATTGTGCTTTGTTCAAATTTGTTTTAGTAAATTCTATTATGAATATAAATTAGAAATATTAATGTTTTCTTTATTCGTGTTTTATTTTTATATTAAAGAAATATCCGGGTTACATTTTTTTATAAATTTATATTTACTATCAAGTATTATACAAAGAGCATGCACGAGTATGTTTTTTTTTAAATATGCACGATTAAATATTATTGCACGTGTTATTTAAATATTGCACATTCTATGTACCGTTTTATTTATTATTACATGTATATTTTATGTTTTTTTTGAAAGCATGACTAGTAATGAAAGAGAGATAGAAATAGAATGCTTACTCGATCGTGCAATATTAAATGAATGAGAGATAATATGCACGAGTAAGTTGCATTAAGTGCACTAGTAAGTATTGCACGATTTATTTTTTTGAAAGCATGCACGAGTAAGTGAACTAGTAAGTATTGTACGTTTTATTTTTTTTGAAAGCATGCACAAGTAAGTGCAAATGAACATGTATGTGCATGTGCATGTATTGGTTGTACACATGTATATTTTGTGCATATATTATAATATTACACAATATACGATCAAATGATATGTATCATGCACGTTAAGTTCAATTTATGAGCAAGACGCCGGAATGGGTAAAATAAACAAAATCGAATAATAATTTATCTTAATTGTGTCAAGTTATATATAATGGTAGTAAATACCTTTTGAAGTTTAAAAGGTAACCATATATATCTATCCTAAAATATCAATTTTCTAATTAATATGCAAAAATAGTTTTGAATCATGATCGTTGATTTTATTTAATCATGTGGTCTAGATTGGTTCTTATTTCTTACTGTAACTATGGTTCTTACTTGATCATATCCCTATATATATATATATATATATGGGGTTAGGTTTGGGCGAGAATATATTCGGCTAATCTTGTGTAGGAAGTAAGAATTTCTAGAAGCGTCCGATTAAAAAAAATAAACGTTCAAGATATTGACACACTGTTTAGGTTTTTATAAGTGTGAAACACCGATAAAAAAATGCTCTTTCATTATATATAAATTAAATTACGAGAATAGAATAATATTATGTGAATGCACTTTTGGAGCATAATGAATCCATTTTGGACGGAATTATCCAACTTATATCGATATATACATATTATTGTTATTATACAATGTCAACTTGCATTATAAGTGAATTCGATATAAATAAGTCCATTTCGAGCAAAATGAACTCATTTCGGACATAATGAATCCATTTCTATAGGTTCAATTGGGATTGATCCATTGTGTTTCGCCATTCTTGAAAACATACGTCAACTTGGTTCAACAAGTCCTAAAAGCTATTTGTCGACATAATTAAAATTATCCTAATGATAAATATGATATGTAGTTAATTGTTATGATCTTTTATGAAACTATTTCATATTTAATGTGATATTTGAGTCGTTCAATTAATTAGATCGTGTAGTTATATATGTTCATACTTCCTACACAAGAATAGGATCCTACTCGATTTTATATATATATATATATATATATATATATATATATATATATATATATATATATATATATATATATATATATATATATATATATATATATATATATATATATATATCTTCATTTTTCCCGTCTTGGTACCATTTCTATCAATTCAATGTTAAGCAAAACTATATTTTTATTTATAAAATGAGCTAATATCGCATTTCGAGTATAGAAGCAATTAACTAATTAATTTGTTTAATTTTTATTTTTTAGATTTTCGTGCTTTTAATACGAAGTTGATTAACCTAATTTCAATTTCGCAGTACGTAAATTAATAGTACTTATTTTCGATTTCACCCCCAAATGTAGAATTAATGTTCAATTATTAATTCCGTAATGTGGATGCGGAATTAGTGATGGTTAAGAAAACAAATATAAGTTCGTTGGTAATTCTTATTCTTTTATTATGATGTTTTTCTCTCTTCATTTTAATAATCTTCTATAGCAACCATAAAACCTAATTTAATGCTTCTTTGATACCAGAAACTTTAATTCTTTTTTTCCACTTCACACCACTTATCTCTTTGAAAGAAATTAGTATATAATTCTTCTAGTTTCCTCAAATTCACTATATTCATGTTTTAAAAAAATTAATTTTGTGTTATTATGTTTTCTAATAAAAAGGGTACCATCTTGGTCTATTATCGTGAATTTTGTCAATAACCCATCATTGACTTCTCTAGAAACATGATGGATCTTGAATTTGTGTGATATAGAAAAGAAATGTTAATCTTAATAACGATTTTCCGCGCAAGGTTTCAAATGCTTTTGACTGAGTTGATGACCGTGAATTATCATCTTTAATTTCAATATGTTATATTCTCATTGTCTTGTGATCTTAATATTAATACTCTAGAGCCATCGAGAATAAGTATACTTTTATAGACTTACAACCTATAACATTAATCTAGGTAGAGCAATAAGAACAATTCCGTATATATAGTACATACTATTGTCTATTTTTTATTTTTTATTTTTAAAATGGAAAGCGGTTAGTTTAAAATATCTCCTAGGTAGTTCAATTTAAAGCATCCTTACGAATTAGAACACAAAATTCGAAATTTTTAGAAAAATTAGTGTTGGGGGTCGAGTTTTTCCAATGGCATACTATTGTCTCATTGCTCATCTTATTTATCGTAAATGAAATGACGTGATAATATTTTCGCATGGTGTGGTAGAGTCTGTTATAAAAAATAGTTGGTCTAACTAATCTTTTCCTTTTAAAAAGCAAAAAAATTTGATGCCCGACAGGCTACATTTTATAAT
>NCTC01003810.1:15000-17500 GCA_002319775.1 Fagopyrum tataricum | reverse complement strand
CGGCAAGGCATGGCAGGACGGGGACGTTTTTCGATCGGGGCCGTCGGTCGAGATTTTCTAGTTTCCAACCATCCGTAAGAAGACCGGACATCCGGACCCGGCCGATAATCAGTCCCGGACGATTCGCTCTTTGCTATGCCGCATATGCCCGGGAACTGTGGAAGGTGCGAGACCGACGCTAGACATCCGGGCGCGGCAAGGCATGGCAGGACGGGGACGTTTTTCGATCGGGGCCGTCGGTCGAGATTTTCTAGTTTCCAACCATCCGTTCGGGCCAACCTTTCCCTTCCCTCCCCTTCCCTTCCCTTCCGACAGGCGGGCATGCGAAGACCCGGACGTTCCGGCACCGGGCGATAGTCCGTCACCGGCTCCCTCTAGTTGTCTCCAAAGCTTCGAGGGACGACGGGGACGTTTTCTCGTTCGGGGCCATCGTTCCGGACTTTCGCATGCCAACCGTGGCCAGCCGGCGTGCCTCCGCCCGGCGCCGGCGCCGGAGCGCCGCCACCGCCGAAGACATCCGCACCGACTGACCGGGGTAGACGCTTGATGGCATAGTAGGCATCGGGCATTGTCGAGGACAATGCCCGGTGCCAACTATGCCATCAAGCGCCAGGGGGCATCGAGAGACCCCTTCCCCCTATAGTGCAGTTTGGACAAACGTGCCACAGCTTATAGGATACTAATCCTTGGAGGCAGATCATACGATTTTCAATATTTTTTTCCCGTCACGTGAGAGCTCGGATTGGCATGGGGTTTTTTCCTATGGGTCACATAACTTGTTAGGAACAATGCTATGCAAAGAAAATCCACTTTGGAGAAAAAATGTCCGAGCATATCTTCCAATGCCATCATACGAGTCCCGAATTCGGACCGACGAGTTTTGGACAAGGCAAAGGGTCATCATGAGAGCTCCGATTGGCATGGGGTTTTTTCCTATGGGTCACATAACATGTGAGGGTCAATGATATGCAATAAAAATCCACTTTGGAGAAAAAATGTCCGAGCATATCTTCCAATGCCAACATACGAGCCCCGGAGGCTCTATGACGAGGCCAACCCGATCTTCGGGCACCCATTGGCATGGGGTTTTCTTCTAGGGGTCACATAACATGTGAGGAACATTGCTATGCAAAACAAATCCAGCTTGGAAGAAAAAGTTCCGGGATTATCTTCCAATGCCATCAATTGAGGCGTCCTGACAAGGCCGTGACAAGGCCGTGACAAGGCCGTGACAAGGCCAGCGCGGTAAGACAAGGCCGCGGCAAGCTCCCCATGACATGGGAAGCGCGTCGGCATGGCTAGGCCATGACAAGGCCAGCGTCGGCATGACAAGGCCATGACAAGGTCAGCGCGGCCACTCTCGGCCATGACAAGGCCAGGCATGACAAGGCCAGCGTCGGGCACATGACCAGCGTCGGGCATGACAAGGCCATGACACATTCGGTTGACAAGCCATGACAAGGCCAGCGTCGGCCATGACAAGGCCATGACAAGGTCAGCGTCGGCCACTCTCGGCCATGACAAGGCCAGCGTCGGCAGTCTCGGCCATGACAAGGCCACATGCCATGACAAGGCCATGACAAAGGCCATGTCACATGGGCCAGCCATGACAAGGCCAAGGCCATGACAAGGCCAGCGTCGGGCAGTCTCGGCCATGGGCCACATGACAAGGCCAGCGTCGGCATGACAAGGCCACATGACAAGGCCAGGCCTGACAAGGCCATGACAAGGTCAGCGTCGGCAGCCTCGTCGGCATGACAAGGCCAGGCCAGCATGACAAGGCCATGACAACAGCGTCGGGGCCATGGCCAAGGCCATGACAAGGCAGCGTCGGGCATCATGACAGGCCACAGGCCATGACAAGGCCAGCGTTCTCGGCCATGACAAGGCCAGCGTCGGGCCATTCATTCCATGACAAGGCCAGCGTCGGGCAGGCCATGACAAGGCCAGCGTCGGGCATCATGACAGGCCAGCGTCGGGGCCATGACAAGGCCATTCGGCCATCACATTCACAAAAGGCCAGCGTCGGCCATCATGACAAGGCCATCGTCGGCACCATGACAAGGCCAGCGTCGGCCATGACAAGCCATGACAAAGCCATGACAAGGCCAGCGTCGGGGGCCATGACAAGGCCATGACAAGGCCAGCGTCAGCGTCGGGCACATGTCGGCCATGACAAGGCCAGCGTCGGGCAGGCCATGACAAATGGCCATGGGCCATGACAAGGCACAGGCCATGACAAGGCCAGCGTCGGCATTCAATGACAAGGCACACATGACAGGCCAGCGTCGGGCATGACAAGGCCATGACCAGGCCATCATCATGACCACATTCTCTCGGCCATGACAAGGCCAGCGTCGGGCATGACAAGGCCATGACAAGGCCAGCGTCGGGCAGTCTCGGCCATGACAAGGCCAGCGTCGGGCCATTTCGCCATGACCACAGCCATGACAAGGCCAGGCCATGACAAGGCCAGCGTCGGGCAGGCCATGACAAGGCC
>NCTC01003809.1:2500-5000 GCA_002319775.1 Fagopyrum tataricum | reverse complement strand
CCAACCATCCGTTCGGGCCAACCTTTCCCTTCCCTCCCCTTCCCTTCCCTTCCGACAGGCGGGCATGCGAAGACCCGGACGTTCCGGCACCGGGCGATAGTCCGTCACCGGCTCCCTCTAGTTGTCTCCAAAGCTTCGAGGGACGACGGGGACGTTTTCTCGTTCGGGGCCATCGTTCCGGACTTTCGCATGCCAACCGTGGCCAGCCGGCGTGCCTCCGCCCGGCGCCGGCGCCGGAGCGCCGCCACCGCCGAAGACATCCGCACCGACTGACCGGGGTAGACGCTTGATGGCATAGTAGGCATCGGCATTGTCGAGGACAATGCCCGGTGCCAACTGCCATCAAGCGCCAGGGGGCATCGAGAGACCCCTTCCCCCTATAGTGCAGTTTGGACAAACGTGCCACAGCTTATAGGAGATACTAATCCTTGGAGGCAGATCATACGATTTTCAATATTTTTTTCCCGTCACGTGAGAGCTCGGATTGGCATGGGGTTTTTTCCTATGGGTCACATAACTTGTTAGGAACAATGCTATGCAAAGAAAATCCACTTTGGAGAAAAAATGTCCGAGCATATCTTCCAATGCCATCATACGAGTCCCGAATTCGGACCGACGAGTTTTGGACAAGGCAAAGGGTCATCATGAGAGCTCCGATTGGCATGGGGTTTTTTCCTATGGGTCACATAACATGTGAGGGTCAATGATATGCAATAAAAATCCACTTTGGAGAAAAAATGTCCGAGCATATCTTCCAATGCCAACATACGAGCCCCGGAGGCTCTATGACGAGGCCAACCCGATCTTCGGGGCACCCATTGGCATGGGGTTTTCTTCTAGGGGTCACATAACATGTGAGGAACATTGCTATGCAAAACAAATCCAGCTTGGAAGAAAAAGTTCCGGGATTATCTTCCAATGCCATCAATTGAGGCGTCCTGACAAGGCCGTGACAAGGCCGTGACAAGGCCGTGACAAGGCCAGCGCGGTAAGACAAGGCCGCGGCAAGCTCCTGACAAGGCCATGACATGGGAAGCGCGTCGGGCATGGCTAGGCCATGACAAGGCCATGACAAGGTCAGCGTCGGCCCCATGACAAGGCCAGCGTCGGCATTCGGGCAGGCATGACAAGGCCAGCGTCGGGCATGACAAGGCCATGACAAGGTTAGCGTCGGCCATGACAAGGCCAGCGTCGGGCATGACAAGGCCATGACAAGGCCATGACAGCGTCGGCCATGATCATGACAAGGCCATGACAAGGTCAGCGTCGGGCCATGACAAGGCCAGCGTCGGGCAATGATCCATTGGGCCATGACAAGGCAATGACAAGGCCAGCGTCGGGCATGACAAGGCCAGCCAATGACATCGGGGCCATGACAAGGCCAGCGTCGGGCATATGACAAGCGTCGGGCATGACAAGGCCATGACAAGGCCAGCGTCGGGCATGACAAGGCCATGACAAGGCCATGACAAGGTCAGCGTCGGCCATGACAAGGCCAGCGTCGGGCATGACAAGGCCATGACAAGGCCAGCGTCGGGCATGACAAGGCCATGACAAGGTCAGCGTCGGCCACTCTCGGCCATGACAAGGCCAGCGTCGGCCAGTCTCGGCCATGACAAGGCCAGCGTCGGGCATGACAAGGCCATGTCTCTCGGCCATGACAAGGCCAGCGTCGGCCATCTCGGCCATGACAAGGCCAGCGTCGGCCATGACAAGGCCAGCGTCGGGCATTCGGGGCCATTCGGGTTCGGCAATGACAAGGCCAAGGCCATGACAAGGCCATTCGGGGCCAGCGTCGGGGTCATGACAAGGCCAGCGTCGGGCATATGACAAGCGTCGGGGTGGGCCATGACACTCGGGCCATGACAAGGCAGCGTCGGGCATGACAAGGCCATGACAAGGCCAGCGTCGGGCATGGCAAGCGTCGGGCAATGACAAGGCCAGCGTCGGGCATGACAAGGCCATGACAAGGTCAGCGTCGGCCACTCTCGGCCATGACAAGGCAGCGTCGGCATGACAAGGCCATGACAAGGCAATGACAAGGCTCGGCTCGGCCATGACAAGGCCAGCGTCGGGCATGACAAGGCCATTCGGCAATGACAAGGCAGCGTCGGGCATATGACAAGGCCATGACAAGGCCAGCGTCGGCCATGACAAGGCCAGCGTCGGGCATCTCTCGGCCATGACAAGCGCCACAAGGCCAGCGTCGGGCATGACAAGGCCATGACAAGGTCAGCGTCGGCCAATGACAAGGCCAGCGTCGGGCATGTGACAAGGCCAGCGTCGGGCATGACAAGGCCAGCGTCGGGCATGACAAGGCCAGCGTCTCATGACAAGGCCAGCGTCGGGCACCATGACAAGGTCAGCGTCGGGGCCATGACAAGGCAGCATGACAAGGCCATGACAAGGTCAGCGTCGGCCGCTCTCGGCCATGACAAGGCCAGCGTCGGGTATTCTCGGCCATGACAAGGCCAGCGTCGGGCATGACAAGGCCATGACA